>AWOL01S0082894.1:58739-81483 GCA_000715115.1 Nicotiana otophora | reverse complement strand
CCCCGCCCCCCCCCCCCCCCATTCTCCGCTTCTACGGTCCAACCTTCGTAGATGCACGTCCGCTTCTTCGGTCAGCCATGCGCATCTGCGATCCCTGCCTTTGCCAAGCAAAATTTCGCTTCTGTGCAACCAGGCTCGCTTCTGCGAGAAAAGTTCCACATGTGCGATTGCATCAGTAGGCAGCAAGTTTCCAGCTTTACTCTAAGTTCAAATTGTTGATCCGTTAACCATATGAAACTCACCCGAGGCCCCTAAAACCTCAAACAAATATACCAACAAGTCCTAAAATATTATGCGAACTTAGTCGAGGCCTCAAATAACATCTAACAACGCTAAAACAACGAATCACACCCCAATTCAAGCCTAATGAAAACTAACAAATTTCAACTTTTACATTCGATGCTGAAACCTATCAAATCAAGTTCGATTAACCTCAAATTTTGCACACAAGTCATAAATGATATAACAGACCTATGAAAATTTTCAGAACTAGATTCTGACCCCGATATCAAAAACTTAACTCTCGGTCAAACTTCCAAACTTTCAATTTCCTATTTTCACTATTTCAAGCCTAATTTAACTATGGACTTCCAAATATTTATCCGAACACACTCATAAGTCCAAAATCACCATACGGGGCTATTGGAATTATAAGAACTCTATTCCGAAGTCGTTTACACATAAGTCAACATCCGGTTAACTATTTCAACTTAAGCTTTAAATCTTGGAACTAATTATTCTAATTAATTCTGAAACCTCCCCGATAAGTCACATAATCACAATTGAGCATAAAATATTCAGTAAATGGGAAAACGTGGCTGTAATACTCAAAATGACCGGTCGGATCGTTACAATAAGGAAGGTAACAACTTCAACGAAAGCATATAAGTGCAAAATGTCAAGTAAGAAGTACAGTGAGTGCTAACAACGTCAAATAAAGTATATAAGAGTAGTTTAACAATGAGAGACGTAATACGCCATGACAATTCACTTAAAGGCATGGGAAGAGTCTAGATAACCTAAACCGGTCAAATACTATATTTAGCCCGTGTACCCACTCGTCACCTTGCGTACATGATTTTCACATAACACAATTAGCACAATCAACTCTAATCCTAATGGGTAGTTTTCTCCACACAAAGTTAGGCAAGACACTTACCTCAATTCAGCCAAATCAATACTTAAATTAGCTTTTCCCTTTACAAATTCACCTATGCTCGGCTAAATCTAGACAACGACGACTTAAATACATCAAACAATGCAAGAGAAAATAATTTCAATTAACAAAGCTATAATCTTTATAAAATTTCTAAAACTGTCAGCAAAAGGTTAACCCCGAGCTTGCCCGGTCAAAACCTGGGTCGAAGGATAGGTCTTGACTACCCGTAGTATAATGACCCGGCAGGTCTTTTTGAGTATTACAACCCTGTTCTCCCATTTACTTCCCAATTTATGCTTTACGGTTGTTATTTGACTTGCCGAGGTAATTGGTTCGGGTCCGGTGAGGTTTTGGAATGAATTGGGACATTTAGTTTCAAGGTTTAAAACTTAGGTTGAAAAGGCTAATCAGATATTGACTTATGTGTAAACGACCCCGGAATAGAATTTTGATGATTCCAATAGCTCCGTATGGTTATTTTGGACATAGGAGCGTGTCCAAAAAATTGTTTAGAAGCCCGTAGTTAAATTAGGCTTGAAATGACTAAAAATAAAAATTTAAATTTGGAGGTTTGACCGGGGAGTTGACTTTTATATCGGGGTCGGAATTCGATTCTGGAAATTTGAATAGGTCTGTTATGTCATTTATGACTTGTGTGCAAAATTTAAGGTTAATCGGACTTGATTTGATAGGTTTCGGCATCGAATATTAAAGTTGGAATTTCTTAGTTTCATTAGGCTTGAATTGGGGTAGGATTCGTGTTTTTTGCGTTGTTTGATGTGATTTGAGGTTTCGAATAAGTTCGTATGATGTTTTACTACTTTTTAGTGTATTTGGTTGAGGTCCTAGGGGCCTCGGCTGTGTTTCGGAGGGTTAACAAATCAATTCTTGGATTTTGAACTTTGCCCGAATTTTTCTAATGCACTATCTGGTTTCCTTCTATGCGATCGCGTGAGAAGGTTCGCGATCACGTAGGCTTAGCTGGGCAGTGAGGAAATTTTCTCTTCGCGATCGCGTGAAGAGGGTTGTGATCGCGTAGCTATGGGATTTCGTGATTTGCGAACGCGTGGCTAAGGTCGCGTTCGCATAGAGGAAGTGGAGCAAAAGTGGAGGTCATGCGTCTTTGCGATCGCGTGAAGAGGGCCGCGATCACGTAAGTGCGAGGGGCATTGCTTCACGATCGTGTGGGAATGTATGCGATCGCGAAGGCTATTTTGAGGGGCATATTTTTTTGTTCTCCGCGATCGCGAGACTTGGTCTGCGATCGCATAGAGGAAATGTGTGGGCAGAATGCTTAAGTTTCCATTTTTAGCGATTTGGAGCTCAGGGAGAGGCGATTTTCAGGATGTTTTCAAGGAAAACAATGGGGTAAGTGTTGTTAACTCAATTTTGGTCAAATTACCTGAATCTATTGCTATTTTTAGCATTTAATTGATGATTTAAGTTGGAAAATTTTAAAATCCCTCTTGGATAAATTTGAGGATTTGTGGGCCGAATCGTTATCGGAATTTAATAATTTTGGTATGGTTGGACTCGTGGTTGAAATGGCGTTCATATTTTGTAACTTTTGTTGGGTTCCGAGACGTGGGCCCCACGTGCTATATTTGAGCGCAATTTCGGATTTTGTTGAAATATTAGTATTTCCATATGGAATTAATTCCTATAATTTGTATTGACTAAATCGAATTAATTATAACTAGATTCGAGGCATTCGGAGGCTGATTCGCGAGGCAAAGGCATAGAAAAATAAAGAATTTCACAGTTTGAGGTAAATAACAGTTCTAAATTTGGTCCTGAGGGTATGAAACCCCGGATTCTGTGATATGTGATTGATTTTGAGGTGACGCACATGTTACGTGACGGGCGTGTGGGCGTGCACCATAGAAATTCTGACTTGATAAATTCCATAGAACTGTGTGGTTGAATAATCTGTCGATATCCGTATATTTTCCACGTATTAGAGAAATCGAACTATAAATCATGTTTAAAACATGTGTTGACATCGTAGGGACCCACAGAGGTCGTGTATATGTTGAATTATCTGCTAAATTATTGTTTTGCACTCGGTCACATTTTTACTTCCACATTACATCTCAGTCTCTATTGTTCATTATTGATGCATCATATCATTATTTTTTGGGCTGCTTATCATGATTTCTGAGAGCCTGGGAGATTGGAGAGGTTGATAACTGAGTGAGGTCGAGGGCCTGATGGTGAGGATATTTATGGGATCGGGATGCACGCCGTAGCATGTTTCATTGATTTATGCCATGATTGGCTTGTTATAGCGCTTGGGCTAAAGGAGCCCCTCCGGAGTCTGTACACACCCCTATTGAGCGCAGGTACTTACTGAGTGCGAGTGTCGAGTGCTGAGTGATTGAGAGGAATGAGTGACTGTGAGGAAAGAGTGATTGTGAGGTTGGAGTGAATGGGAGGACTGAGTGACTGTTGATCTCAGATGATGCATTGATTGCATTATTGTTGCACTTCAGCTGTCATGTATTATCTTCTATTTCAGTTGTACTTGATATAAAATTACTGTTTGGGTCTTAGATGTTGAACTTGAAAGCATTCCTACCTCTTATGTTGAAAATTACTGTAATTAGACTTAGCTGTGAAGCTCGTCACTACTTTCAGTTCTTTATTTAGTTTTGTTACTTAATGAGTTACTTGTACTCATACTACACCCTGCACTTCGTGTGCAGATCCAGGTGTTTTCGGACACAGTGAGTGTTGATTTCTTCACGTAGTTGATCTTCCGGAGATTTCGAGGTAGCTGTTGGTGTTTTGCAGACCTTGTCTCTCCTTCCCTATCTTCTTACTTATTGTATTTAGTCTCAGACTACTATAGGCCGTGTTTTCCATACTTGTGATGTATAGATGCTCATGTACTTTATGACACCCTGATAGTTGGGAATTTCGCATTGCGTTTTGGGTTTCTATCCCTATTTATGAGAATTTTTGTTATTTAAAATGCTTTAATTCATTTTTTGTTAAACGTGTCGGGATTATTCCATAATGTTGGCTTGCCTAGTACCACGATAGGCGCCATCATGACATGTTAGGATTTTGGGTCGTGACAAGTTGGTATCAGAGCCTAGGTTACATAGGTCTCACGAGTCGTGAGTAGGTTTAGTAGAGTCTTACAGATCGGTATGGAGGCGTTTGTACTTATCTTCGAGAGGCTACCGAACCCTTAAGAAAATTTCACTTTCTTGTATTCTGCCGTGCGAATTTGTTGATTCTGGAAACTAAATTTTTGTTATTCTAGTCTCTCACAAATTGTGAGAACACGTACTACCGGATCGGACGGTCAGCCACCAGTGCCACTAGTTAGGGCCGTAAGAGGCCGGGAGCCGAGGTAGAGGTCGAGGTGTCACTCGTGCAGTAGTTGGAGCAGCACCTATAGCACCACCAATTGCTCCAGTTCAAGAGAATATTCCAGATATAGTTGAGCTGGAGGAACCAGCTCAGGCACCAGCTATTCCTATTGTGATTCCAGGCCTTCCGGAGGCTTTATCCAAGATATTGACTGTTTTCACTCGCTTTGCTCAGGTGGTTTCGGCTGAGGCTGCACCAACTACTTCTCAGGCCGGGAAAGGTACTCATACCCCTGTCGTCCGTACTCCAGAGCAGGTAGTGCAGGGACTTCATATACCAGAGGCACTACCAGCCCAGCCAATTGCAGCTGCTCAGGCCCCGGTAGTCCCTGTTATGGTAGATGATAAGCAGATGAGACTTGAGAGATTTGGGAGGCTTAGACCTCTATCATTTAGAGGTGCTGAGTCAGAGGATGCTTAGGGTTTTCTGGATAAGTTCCAGTGGATGCTTCGGATAACGGGTATTCTGGAGACCAGTGGGGTCACGTACACTACTTTTCAATTTTTTGGGGCTGCCTTCAGATGGTGGGTGTCTTATGATAGGCGCAAGCCGGTCGGTGCAGTACCACTTATATGGCAGGAGTTCTCTGTCCTCTTTTTGGAGAAGTTCGTGCTGCAGTCTCGTAGGGAGGAGCTGCGCAGACAGTTTGAGTAGCTTCGGCAGGATGGCATGTCTGTGACCCAGTAAGAGATGAGGTTTTCTGAGTTGGCTCGTCATGCAGTTTGGTTGGTTCCCACTGATAGGGAGAGGATTAGGAGGTTCATTGATGGTCTCACATATCATCGGTGGTTACTTATGACTCGGGAGAGGGTGTCTGGTGCTACTTTTGATTAGGTAGTTGTCATTGCTCGGCAGATAGAGATGGTCCGTATCCAGGAGCGAGGAGAGAGGGAGGCCAAGAGGCCTCGTGTATCAAGTGGTTTCAGAGGTATTCCTTTAGGGGGGGCAGTTTTACCACGGTAGGGGTCGTCCTTACAGACACGCTCAGACGGGTCGTCCAGTTCATAGTGGTGCATCATCCAGCCATGGTTCATACAGTTCTGATCAGGGCTAGTCATCTCTCAGTACCCTTCCAACCTAGAGTTCGTTCCGTGCTCCTTTAGTTCAGGGTTCATTTGCACCGGGTGCTTCTAGCAGTTGTCCTAGTTCTCGGGGCCCGATTCAGTCCTCACCATCACCAATACTAGGGAGTCGCTTTGAGTCCGGGGAGTTTGGACATATGTCGAGGCAGTGTCCTCGTCACCCGGGAGGTCCAGTGCAGCAGAGGTATCAGACTACGACTTCAACACCAGTTACTTCGCCACCCGCCCAGCCAGCTCGAGGTGGGGCTCAGTCAGCTAAAGGTCGCCCAAGAGGGGGAGGCCGATCAGGTGGCGGTCAGGCCCGATTCTATGCTTTTCCTGCCATGCCAGATATTGTTGCTTCATATGTAGTGATCACATGTATTGTCTCAGTATGCCACAAGGAATCTTCTATATTATTTGAACCTAGTTCCACTTATTCGTATGTATCATCGCACTTTACTCATTATCTGTACATGCCCCGTGAGTCCTTAGTTTTACATGTTCATGTATCTACACCGGTGGGCGATACTATTATTGTGGACAATGTGTATCGGTCGTGTGTGGTAACTATTGGGGTATTGGAGACTAGAATTGATCTCTTATTGCTTAGTATGGTTGATTTTAATGTAAACTTGAGGTATGGATTAGTTGTCTCTATGTCATGCTATTCTGGACTTTCACGCAAAAATCTTGACGTTGGCGATGCCGGGATTGCCGAAGGTCTAATAGAGAGGTTCTATAGATTATATTCTCAGTAAGTTAATTTATTATTTGAAGGTCCAATGTATGGTTGGGAATGAGTGTTTGTCATATTTGGCCTTTGTGAGAGATATTGATACAGATACTCCTACTATTGATTCAATACCGATCGTGCGAGACTTTCCGGATATTTTTCCTGCAGACCTGCCAGGTATGCCACCAGACATGGATATTTATTTCGATATTGAGTTGGTGTCGGCACTCATCCCATTTATATTCCTCCGTATCATATGGCACCAGCTGAATTGAAATAATTGAAAGAGCAACTTCAGGAACTTCTTGATAAAGGGTTTTATTAGGCCTAGTGTGTCGTTTTGGGGTGCACCGGTTCTAATTGTGAAAAATAAAGATGGTATTATGCGGGTGTGCATCGATTATAGGCAGTTGGACAAAGTTACAATCAAGAACAAGTATTTTTTTGCCGTGTATTGATGATTGTTTTGACCATCTTCAGGGAGCGAGGGTATTCTCCAAAATTGACTTGAGGTCTGGGTATCACCAGTTGAAGATTGGTGATTCAGATATTCTAAAGACAACATTCAGGACCCATTATGTTCATTATGAGTTCCTTGTGATGTCTTTTGGGTTGACCAATGCCCCAACAACATTCATGCATTTGATGAACAGTGTATTTCAGCCTTATCTTGACTCGTTTGTCATAGTGTTCATTGATGACATCCTGGTGTACTCTCTTAGCAGAAGGAGCATGCAAAACACTTGGGTATTATATTGCAGAGGCTGAAAGAGGAGAAACTTTATGCCAAATTCTCTAAGTGTGAGTTCTGGTTTAGTTCGGTGGCTTCTTGGGACACTTAGTGTCGAGTGAAATAATTAAGGTAGATCCAAAGAAAATAGGTGCAGTTCAGAGTTGGCCCAGGCCATCTTCAGCTACTGTGATTCAAAGTTTTCTCGGCTTGGCTGGTTATTATCATCGCTTTGTGGAGGGATTCTTGTCTATTGCATCACCTTTGACCAAATTGACCCAGAAAGGTGCTCCATTTAGGTGGCCGGATGAGTGTGAAGAGAGCTTTCAAAATCTCAAGACTGCCTTGACCACAACCCAGTTATAGTTTTTCCTTCAGCTTCGGGATCTTATACAGTGAATTGTGATGCTTCTCGGATTGGTATTGGGTGTATCTTAATGTAGGAAGGTAGTGTGATTGCTTACTCTTCACGTCAGTTGAAGCCACATGAAAAGAACTACCATGTTCATGATTTAGAGTTGGCAGCTATTGTTCATGCATTGAAGATTTGGAGGCATTATCTCTACGGTGTGTCTTGTGAGGTGTTTACAGATCATCGGAGTCTCCAACATTTTTTCAAACAAAAGGATCAAAATTTGAGGCAGCGGAGATGGTTGGAGCTGCTAAAGGACTATGATATCACTATTCTGTATCATCCCTAGAAGGCTAATGTGGTAGCCGATGTCTTGAGTGGAAAGGAGGTGAGTATGGGTAGCCTTGCATTTATTCCGGTGAAAGGCCTTTTGTAGTTGATGTTCAGACCCTGGCCAACCAGTTCGTGATATTAGATGTTTTGGAGCCCAGATGGGTTATAGCTTGTGTGATTTCTCAGTCTTCCTTATATGACCGCATCATAGAGCGCCAATATGATGAACCCCATTTTCTTGTCCCGAAGGACACAATTCAGCACGGTGATGCCAAAGATCTTACTATTAGGGATGATGGGGTATTAAGGATGCAGGGTCGTATTTGTGTGCCAAATATAGATGGACTGAGGGAGTTGATTCTTGAAGAAGCCTACAGTTCGCGGTATTCCATTCATTCGGGTGCCGCTAAGATGTACCAGGACTTGAGGCAACACTATTGGTGGAGAAAAATTAAGAAAGATATAGTTGGGTTTGTAGCTCGATGTTTAAATTGTCAACAAGTGAAGTACGAGCATCAGAGACTGGGCAAATTGCTTCAGAGACTTGAAATTCTGGAGTGGAAGTGAGAGCGTATTACCGTGGACTTCGTAGTTGGACTTCGTAGTTGGACTCCCACGGACTTTGAGGAAGTTTGATGTTATTTGGGTGATTGTAGATCGGTTGACCAAGTCCGCGCATTTTATTCCAGTTGGTACTACTTATTCTTCGGAGCGGTTGGCTGAGATTTATATCCGCGAGATTGTTCGCCTACATGGTGTCCCAGTGTCCATCATTTCAGATCGGGACATGCAGTTTACATCACAGTTTTGGAGAGTATTTGAGCGAGGTTTGGGTACACAGGTTCAGTTGAGTACATCATTTCACCCCCAGACGGATGGACATTCTGAGCGCACTATTACGATATTGGAAGATATGCTACACGTTTGTGTTATAGAGTTTGGAGGTTCTTGGGATCAATTTCTGCCACTGACAGAGTTTGCTTACAATAACAACTACCAATCGAGCAGTCAGATGGTTCCATATGAAGCTTTATATGGGAGACGGTGTCGGTCTCTGGTGGGTTGGTTTGAGCCGGGTGAGGCTAGACTACTAGGTACTAATTTGGTTCAAGATGCTTAGGAGAAGATTAAATTGATTCAAGAGTGGCTTCGCACGGCACAGTCTAGAAAGAAGAGTTATGCTGACATGAAGGTCCGTGATGTTGCTTACATGGTTGGGGAGAAGGTTCTGCTCAAGTTTTCACCCATGAAAGGTGTTTGAGGTTTGGGAAGAAGGGAAAGTTGAGTCCTAGGTATATTGGGCCTTTTGAAATACTTAAGAAAGTTGGAGGGGTGGCTTATGAACTTGCATTGCCACCAAATCTATCGGGTGTTCATCCAGTGTTTCATGTATTTATGCTCCGTAAGTATGTAGGAGATCCGTCTCATGTTTTGGATTTCAGTACGGTTCAGTTGGATAGTAATTTGACTTATGATATGGAGCCGACATCCATTTTAGACCGGCAGGTTCTAAAGTTGAGACCAAAGATCATAGCTTCAGTGAAAGTGCATGGAGAGGCTAGTCAGTCGGATAAGCTACTTGGGAGATTGCACGGGAGATGCGAAGTAAATATCCACACCTATTTGAGGCCCCAGGTATAATTCTAAACCCGTTCGAGGACGAACGTTTGTTTAAGAGGGGAAGAATGTAACGACTCGACCAATCGTTTTGAGTATTACAACCCTGTTCCCCTATTTACTGGTCAATTTATGCTTTACGATTGTTATTTAACTTGCCTAGGTAATTGGTTCGGGTCCTGTGAGGTTTTGGAATGAATTGGGATACTTAGTTCCAAGGTTTAAAACTTAGGTTGAAAAGGTTGACCGGATATTGACTTATGTGTAAACGACCCCGGAATAGAATTTTGATGATTCCAATAGCTCCGTATGGTGATTTTGGACTTAGGAGCATGTCCGAAAAATTATTTGGAAGTCCGTAGTTAAATTAGGCTAGAAATGGCTAAAAATGGAAATTTAAGTTTGGAGGTTTGACAGGAGAGTTGACTTTTATATCGGGGTCGGAATCCAATTCTGAAAATTTTAATAGGTCTGTTATGTCATTTATGACTTGTGTGCAAAATTTGAGGTCAATCAGACATGATTTGATAGGTTTCAGCATCGAATATAGAAGTTAGAATTTTTTAGTTTCATTAGACTTGAATTGGGGTAGGATTCGTGTTATTAGCGTTGTTTGATGCGATTTGAGGTTTCGACTAAGTTCATATGATGTTTTAGAACTTTTTGGTATATTTGGTTGAGGTTCCGGGGGCCTCTGGTGAGTTTCGGAGGGTTAACGGATCAATTCTTGGACATTTAACTTTGCTGGAATTTTTTTGATGCACTCTCTGGTTTCCTTCTACGTGATCACGTGAGAAGGTTTGCGATCGCACAGGCTTAGCTGGGTAGTGGGGAAATTTGCTCTTTGTGATCGCGTGAAGAAGGCTGCGATCGCGTAGCTATGGGATTTCGTGATTTGCAAACGTGTGGCTAAGGTCGCGTTCGCGTAAAGGAAGTAGAGCAGAAGTGGAGGTCACATGTTTTTTCTTCGCGATCGCGTGAAGAGGGCCGCGATCGCGTAGGTGTGAGGGTTATTGCTTCGCGATCGCGTGGGAATGTCTGCGATCACTAAGGCCATTTTGAGGGGCAGATTATTTGTTCTCCGCGATCACGAGACTTGGTCCGCGGTCGCATAGAGTAAATGTCTGGGCAAAATGCTTAAGTTCTGAAAATGGGACTTGTCCCATTTTCATATTTAGCGATTTGGAGCTCGGGGAGAGACGATTTTCAGGATATTTTCAACGAAAACAATGGGGTAAGTGTTCTTAACTCAATTTTGGTCAAATTACCCGAATCTATTGCTATTTTTAGCATTTAATTGGTGATTTAAATTAGAAAAGTTTGAAAACTCTCTTGGATAAATTTAAGGATTTGAGGGCCGAATTGTTATCGTAATTTAGTAATTTTGGTATGGTTAGACTCATGATTGAAAGGGCATTCATATTTTGTAGAGTTCCACCTATCTCAATAAAGTATATGATTGGTTCCTTTTGTCGGGTTCCGAGACGTGCTATGTTTTAGCGCAATTTCGGATTTTGTTGAAAAATTAGTATTTTTATATGGAATTAATTCCTATAATTTGGATTGATTGAATTGAATTAATTGTGACTAGATTCGAGGCGTTCGGAGGCCGATTCGCGAGGCAAAGGCATAGCAGAATAAAGAATTTCACGGTTTGAGGTAAGTAACAGTTTTAAATTTAGTCCTGAGGGTATGAAACCCCGGATTCCGTGATATATGATTGATTTTTAGGTGACGCACATGGTAGGTGACGGGCGTGTGAGCGTGCACCGTAGGAATTGTGACATGATAAATTTCATGGAACTGTGTAGTTGAATAATCTGTCGATATCCATACATTTTCCATGTATTAGAGAAATCAAACTATAAATCATGTTTTAAAACATGTGTTGACACTGTAGGGACCCACATAGGTCGTGTATATGTCGAATTATCTGCTAAATTATAGTTTTTCACTCAGTCACAGTTTTATTTGCACATTAGATCTTAGTCTCTATTGTTCATTATTGATGCATCATATAATTGCCTTTTGGGCTGCTTATCATGATTTCTGAGAGCCCGAGAGACTGGAGAGGTTGATGAGTGGGTGAGGCCGAGGGCCTGATTGTGAGGATATTTATGGGATCGGGATACACGTCGCAGCATGTATCACTGATTTATGCCATGATTGGCTTGTTATAGTGCTTGGACTAAAGGAGCCCTTCCGGAGTCTGTACATATCCCAGTGAGCGCAGGTACCTACTGAGTGCGAGTGCCATGTGCCGAGTGCTGAGTGATTGAGAGGAATGAGTGGTTGTGAGGAAAAAGTGATTGTGAGGTTGGAGTGAATGGGAGGACTGAGTGACTGTTGATCGGAGATGATGCATTGATATCAATATTGTTGCACTTCAGCTGTCATATATCACTATTTTGGAAAGTTCTGAAAGATATTATCTTCTGTTTCAGTTGTACTTGATATGAAATTACTGTTTGGGTCTTAAATGTTGAACTTGAAAGCATCACTACCTTCTTATGTTGGAAATTACTGCAATTGAACTTAGCTGTGAAGCTCGTCACTACTTTTAGTTCTTTATTTAGTTTTGGTACTTACTGAGTTGGTTGTATTCATACTACACCCTGCACTTCGTGTGCAGATTCAGGTGTTCCCGGACACAGTGAGTGTTGATTTATTCGTGCAGTTGATCTTCCAGAGATTTCGAGGTAGCTGCCGGTGTTTCGCACACCTTGTCTCTCCTTCCCTATCTTCTTACTTATTGTATTTAGTCTCGGACTATTATAGGACGTGTTTTTCAGAAATGTGATGTATAGATGTTTATGTACTCTGTGACACCCCGATAGTTGGTAATTCCGCGTTGAGTTTTGGGTTTCTATCACTCTTTATGAGAATTTTTGTTATTTAAAATGCTTTAATTCATTTTCTATTAAAAGTGTCGGGATTATTCTGTAATGTCGGCTTGCCTAGTACCACGATAGGTGCCATCACGGCAAGTTTGGATTTTGGGTGGTAACACGTAGCCCTACGAGTCCATATACGTATTATTTTTCCAAATCTGAGTCTAATTCGACTCTCAAATCCCAATTTTTCATTTTTCAAAACTTAGAGAAAATCCCTAATGTTTCCCTTAGATTCTCATGAATTTGATGTTAAACCTAATGTATAATCATAAAATATAATTGAAAATTGACTAGAGGCACTTACCCAATGGTTTGGTTTGAAACTCCTTCCACAAAATCGTCTCCTATCGAGGTTAGGGTTCAAACCATGATAAAATGAAGCTAAGTTTTGGAATACTCAGCTATAAGCCATCTGCAGATGTCGCATATGCGACACTGGGTTGGCAAATGTGAACTCGCAAAAGTGAAGAATCCTTCGCAAAAGCGAAGCTTGAACAATTCTGACACCTTTGCAAATGTGACAGAAAATGTCGCAAATGCAGACACTGGTCTTCGCAAAAGCGACCAGTTTGTCACAAAAACGACCCTACAGAGCCTTGGCCTTTATCGCGAATGCGATACATAGTTCACAAATGCGAACTCTATAGGCTTCGCAAAAGCGATCATTTCTTCGCAAATACGATCCCTTCCCCAACAGCCCAGGTTCGCAAATGCGAGGACTGTCTCGCAAATGCGATAGTCGCATTTGCGACAAAAACATCGCAAATGCGATGGAACCAGTACCAACACTCAACAATTTAACAAAATCAATTCGAAACTCACCCGAGCCCCCGAGCCAAACAAAACACCCACACCAGTCCAAAAACATAACACGAATTCGCTCGCACGATCGAAACACCAAAATAAACTCTAGAAGCATGAATTGGACGCCAAAACGCATGAGAATCACAATGAGCTTGCAGGCAAGTTCCATATGATAAAACAGACCTATTCCAAGTCCCGAAATCAAAATCCAAACCCGATAGCCTTAAAGTCAAACTATGGTAAAACTTAGGAAAATTCTAAACCTGTAAATTGCCAGCTTTCACCAAATAACGTCGAACCCCTCTAAAAACATCCAAATGAAAATTCGGGCATACGTCCAACATCACCATTCGGAACTAAAGGAACCATCAAATCTCCGATCCAAAGCAAGACGCTTACCTCAAACAAGCCAAATCGATACACTGGAAGTGCCATCCCGCTCAAATCATCCTCCGAACGGCTCAAAACTAGCCAAAAGCAACTAAAAATCATCAAATAGTGTGATAGGAAGCAAACTCAATCGATAAAGGTCGAATCTTTACACATTTACTCAAAGTCAACCAAAAAGTAAAACCCGGGCATGCACCTCGGAATCCGAAAAAACTCACAAAATCCGACAACCCATTCAATTATGAGTCCAACCATACTAAATTCACTCAAATCCGACTCTGAATCGATGTTCAAATCTCAAAAATTCACTTTAGAAAAGTTTAGACAAAAAGCGCCCAATTTCTCTTTTGAAATCATGAATCAAATGCCAAAAACGAAGATGGAATCATGGAATATAATTAAAATTGAGTAGAAAATACTCACCACATCCATGTGGTGAAAATCGCCTCCAAATATCGCCTAAATCCGAGCTCCATAGCTCAAAATATGATAAAATGAGCTAAAATCCCGAAATTCCAACTCTTAACCCAGTTGCAGATGTCGCATTTGCGACCAAAAGTTCATAATTACTGACTGTTCGCAATTACGACCATATGTTTGCAAATGTGGTAGTTTGCAATTGCAACACAAGTTCGCAACGAAGTACCAGCACCAGCAAACCCAAACTTCACCGAAGTGATCTGAAACCACCCCCAAACTCATCCGGAACCTCTCGAACACAAACCATATATGCATTTCAATCATACAACATGATACGGACCTGCTCGCGTGCTCAAAACACCGTAAAGCAGTCATCTTGACCTGATATTGACCATGGTCAAATTCCAAAGTTCTTAAGTTAACTAGTCTCTCAACCAATGATCCACAATACAACCAAGCCCCTCAGGACCCCATCAAATCATACTAATAAGTCCTAAAATATAACACGGACCTACTCGAGGCATCGAATCTCACATAGCAACATCAAAACCACGTATCACACCTCAAATAAAACCTTATGAACTTTCAACTTCCAAAACGTGTGCCAAACCATATCAAATGAACTCGGAGTGACCTCAAATTTTGCACATAAGTTTCAAATGACCTAACGAACCTATTTCAACTCCTTAAACGACAATTCGAATCCGATAACATCAAAGTCAACTCCCGGTCAAACTTATGAACATTTCAAACCTTCAAATTTCCAACTTTCGCCAAATAGTGCTGAAACCTTGTAGAAACATCCAAATGAAATTTCGAGCATATGTCCAAGTCCAAAATCACCATCCGGACCTACCAAAACCATCAAAACTCCGATCCAAGGCCAAATACACAAAAGTCAAACTTTGTCAACTCTTCTAACTTAAAGCTTCTAACATGAGATTCATTCCTCCAAATCCATTCTGAGGAACCTGAAAACCAAAATCGACGATTCGTACAAGTCATAATACATCATATGAAGCTACTCAAGACTTCTAATAACTGAACGGAATGCAAATGCTCAAAATGACTGGTTGGGTCGTTACATCCTCCCCTACTTAAACATTCGTTCGTCCTCGAACATGCCAAGAGCTATTCCAAAGCCATCAAATCAATGCATGAGCTACCCGTACATATACCCATGGGTGATCCCACGTCACCTCAATCCATATAAGTCTGCCAACTCTACATGACCGAAAATTCCTCTTTCAACTTAATCCATAAACCTTGGAACCCAATTTCCAACATCCAAAATTCATTATAAGACCCAAATTCTCACATCCATAGCATAAGTCTGAATAAGCTGTATCAAGCCATAACCATAACCCAAGATGTAATCACATGATATACCACATAACTCAGATACTCACAACAATAACTTATGACCACCATAGCTGCCCAAAAATGAATTCGGTACAGGTAGTAAACCTCATACCAAATAAAACTTCGTTCAAAACTTTCGTACACTGCCAATGATGAAAGAAACACGCATAAACTCATAACCACTCATCATATCTACAAGTCATAGAGCTCTCGCGTCCGACAAGGAATATAGACAAATTCTGAGCGGAAATATGGTATCATTCTCCCATACATTCTTCATCCCAATACGATAATGCACATCTCAGATCTAGAAACCTCGTCTCTGCCAATATAAACAACCAAACAAGTCACACCAAAGCCATATAGAGCCCCACACAACGCGGTTCCGTTCACCAAACAAGCAATAATTCAGACATGACAGATAATAGTAAAAAAGTTAAATAAGAAGGCTATTAAGCAAGTTAAGCAGGCAGGGTAATTTTAACATTTTCCTATGAACTATTTTCAACAAAGTGAAAGCAAAATACACGAAATAAGCATAAGGAGTTACATCACATCATCGTTGCGGCACACAACCCCATCCAATCATATCAATCCACATATGGGTACCCATCGAGCCCTAATGCTCGAGCTCACTGATCATATTTGCGTCAACATCAAGCATGATATAGTGCACAAAACATAACTGTGCGAGGATGATTCGGCATAACAATACTGAGAAAGACAAGCACAACTATGGTGCCATGAGAAAGTCAACATCACGAGGGCTATCTCACCCATAACTCCATAAGGCCACAACAGAATTAAAATATGCGTGCGAAAAGTATCCTTCACCACCTGTCATAGCATAAGAGAGAAACACATAACATAGACCAAGGTGTTAATAACATCCATTATGTCCGATGATATACATATAGGAACAGCTGCGCAAGAGCAAGCAAATCCGATACGATACATAATACACATTCTCATTAGGCTAAAAAATAATCCCCAAACCAAATTTCGATCATCCCCAAACAGGTAATTAACCTTCCAAAAGTCCATAACAACCTTTCCATAACACCTACCATCAATCATCCAATCCTTAACATTTCTTCACAACTCGTAATCAAGAAATAGTATGCCAACGAGACCATCTAGTCTTTGAACCTCACGAATACCAGAATCTTCATATCTGATCTCAACACTGCTACTCAAATGGCTAATACGTCACTAATACTTCATCATCTTACAGAAAAATATCCACAAGTCATAACACAATGCATTTTCTAACACGCACACTCTCCTCCGATGATATCAAATAGTACCCACATCTTATTAAACATATGAAATCGTCCATGTCATCAAGAACCCATATCCTTCCCTTCAAAACTAAACCACAACCTTGTACTTGCAACTTTCAACCCCACAAGGCGCACCGCCTCTAACATGCTAACTCGTGTTAGTACAAAAATCACATAGTCAACTGTGAACCACACGCAAATTGAACACCTCATCGACCGAGAATATTTCATTTAACTCAATCCAGGAGAACATCACCACACGTAATATAGCTTATATACTTGTGGAAAACATCAACTCCGACCGTGTCCATAGCCATGGTGAATCCTTCGGAACTCATTAACACATAATCAAGTCATCAGAACTGATTGCCTCTAAATCAACCGAGTCACCTAGACTGCCAACCCGAAAGTAACTCAATTTGATATTCTCGCGCTGAAGGAACCTTCTGGGATTCCGAAGCCGTTTCTTGTATCTCTCCAATGTTGCCATGTAGAATCATTTTGACATAGAAATACCGCAGATCCGATTACCATGCGCTACCGGTATACAACCATATTCATTCATAAATTCAGAAGTCTTTGAATGCCACATATGATCTGGAACTCATCAGAACCTTCTCGATAACCACTCACCTTACGATCCTACAGCCTGATCGTCAATAGCAGACTCCCCCACTTAGCCCGAAGCCATAGAACACATCATCGGTAATCCAATGTACCATGTCTTCATAGCTGCCCCGATATCGCACGGCTATTTAGCAGAACACTTTAAAACCTCATGCAATACTAGTCATAGAACACTTCGAAGACTTTACCAAGCGCTTACCCATCCTTGCAATAGTTAAGCAATCTTCGCCAAATGCTCTAAAATGATAATATGTGCATTCCACCGAATGGAATCTCATACAAAACACACGATTCAATTCATCATGCAGGAGATAACCCAGTGGATGTACTCAAATCGACGCCTTACCATGAACCCGCCCTCATCACAATAACTAGGCCACCAGCCAGTCTTCCCAAGTTCGTTCTTACCAACCAGATGTAAGATCCCACCTTGTACCACAAATGAATAACTAGAATATCTATCACTGCATCCGCTCCCAAGAATAGACAACACATCACGATGATAATCAAGCATCCATAGCCCTTCGTAATCCATCTGCAGCATCACAAACCGTCAGCACACAGCTAATGCCGAGTGCACAACATCGCATATGAACGAATAAGAAGAATCAAAATCGTAGGTTTCAAGATGAAACAAGGCCGCACGATAAGGAAAGAAAGAAGGGAAATTTTCCTAAACGCCCTGTAGCCTCTCGAAGATAGGTATGGAGATCATACTATCGATCCGCAAGACTCTACTAGACACTTGCTCATGACTCGTGGAACCTATGAACCTAGAGCTCTGATACCACCTTATCATGACCCAAAATTCACTAGTCGTGATGGCACCTAATTCAACTCGTTAGGTCAGCCAATTAATAGTTAACACAATTCTAATAAAATCTAAAGGTGACCAATAAATGATATATCTGGATTCCATACAATATTCCAAGGACTGGTAGTACAAGTCATGAGCTACTAAGACTGGATTATTGCCAAAACAATTTATATGAAATAAATACAACTTATGTTTGAAATGTTCGACTCTAAAACCACCTACGGACAAATGGCAGCCACACCCAGAAGGCACAAACGTCTCCAGATTCATCTCCCGTCATCCACCGCAGCTCCGCTCCAAGATCTGCACATAAGGTGTAAAAGTGTAGTATGAGTACAATCGACCCCATGTACTCAGTAGTATCTCGACTAATCTCGGTGAAGTAGTGACAAGGATTTTTAGTTAAAAGATACTTACTGATATAACTTGTACAGTAAACTAGCAATAGAATAAAACTACAACATAACAGAAAAAGAGTACACAAAATGAATATGCGAAGCAGTAAATGATTACTAGAATAAATCACGATTTAATATTTCCCAATATCTCGACCAATCCTTTCCTTAGAGAGATAACCAATAAACCATGATAGTAAATCCATAATTTTCATATTGTGAGAAATGTACTCAAGATATCAAGTCAATGGCAAGACAACACCCTTCGTGCATTTATCTCATCCTCACCAAATATACGTATAACAGTACCAACCGGGTGAAACAAATGCCAATAACAGTAATGACAAAGTGAAAAATACACAGGTAGCAATAACAAACAAGGCATTACATATGGACAACGGTAACAGACTAGGTAGAAGGCATAGAAATAATGACAGCAATTAGGAAAGTAGAATATAAATTTTACTAACTAGCACGGTAGAAGACCTAGGTGTAGATATAACAAACAAGAGGGAAAACGTGATCTTTATGAGCTAACAAATAGAAGGCATGAATAACTAACATGATAGAAAGCTTATACGAACGTGCAACAAATGAGCAATGGCATGGATGTAAATATAACAACAAGAATGAAAACATGATATTTGCAAGTTAAACAGATAGAAGGCATGAGCAACACAACAAAAATTGAGTTAGAGGACAAATATAGAACAACAACGACAAGTCACATAGAAAACATAGGTACAACAGTAATAGCTCAAGGTAAAGGCATGAACGTATACACAAGGAAATGATATCACAATATAATGCATGTCCCTTGTCCCCGCCTGCATGGAAACACCCTCTGTGCAATAAACGCATGATAATATAAAAACATGATAATATAAATGAAACGGCACGACATCACCTTTCGTGCTTTTACTTTCATTCTCACAGGATAACGTAAATGAGAACACGATAATATAAATTAAACGGTACGGCATCACCCTTCGTGATTTTACTTTCATCCTCATATGATAATGTAAATGAGATCACGATAATGTAAATGAAATGGCATGACATCACCCTTCGTGCTTTTACTTTCATCCTCACATGATAATGTAAATAAAATGGCACGACATCACCCTTTGTGCTTTTACTCTCATCCGCACATGATAATGTAAATGAAATGGCACGACATCACCCTTCGTGATTTACACTCTTCCTCACATGATAACGTATATGCAATGGTACGACATCACCCTTCGTGCTTTACACTCTTCCTCACCAAGCATATGTATATCAATGACACGCAAGGTAGAAACCATGAATAACATCAAAGAGAGTATTTAAGCAAATATTCCAAATGAACATCAATCACAGTTTTCAAGCCAATAACAATTCAATAAACCTCAAGTACTTTATTGTTCAAGTATTTCGATAAGTCTTAAAAATGATCTTTTACTCAAGTATAGAATCCAATATCTCAAGAATAATGGCTGTAGCGATGTATTAATGATTAAACATAGTGATGACCGAATTTAACACATCAATGGTTTCACAAAAATTCGAAAATTTTTAATCAAGTTATAATAAGCTAAATCTCGGTTTCTAACATTTAATTTCATATTTTTAGTAATCTAGAAGTCAAGTAATACATGAAACAAGAAAGTGACGTAATTCTACAAGGCATAATTAATCATATACTTTACCCCCGAACATGATTAACCCTGGCACATGCATATACACTCGTCACCTCATATATGCATCACCCCCGTATGTAGCAAACAATGACAATTAATAGGAAATATTCTCCCAACAAAGTTAGGCAAGACACTTATCTCAAACAAGTCAAATTGATACATTATGAGCGTTATCCCACTCAAATCATCCTCTGAAAGGCTCAAAACTAGCCAAAACCAACTCCAAATCATCAAATAATGTCATAGGAAGCAAACCCAATCGATAAAGATCGAATCTTTACACATTTACTCAAAGCCAACCAAAAAGTCAAACTCAGGCTCGGACCACAGAACCTGACAAAACTCACAAAATCCGACAACCAATTCAATTACGAGTCCAACAGTACTAAATTTCACTCAAATTCGACTCTGAAACGATGTTCAAAATTCAAAAATTCACTTTAGGAAAGTTTAGACAAAAATTCCTCAATTTCTCTTTCAAAATCATGAATCAAATGCCAAAAATAAAGATGAAATCACAGAACATAATCTAGACCGAGTAGAAAATACTTACCCCAGTCCATGTGGTGAATATTGCCTCCGCAATCACCCAAATCGGAGCTCCATAGCTCAAAATATGATAAAATGAGCTAAAATCCCGAAATTTCAATCTTAAGCCAGTTGCAGATGTCGCATTTGCGACCAAAAGTTCGCAAATGCAGGTTGTTCACAATTGCAACCACATGTTCCTAAATGCGGTAGTTCACAATTGCAACAAAACTTTGCAATTGTGAAGTACCAGCACCAGCAAACCCAAACTTCGCCGAAATTATCCGAAACCACCCCAAAACGCATCCGGAACCTTTCGGACACAAACCATATATGAATTTCAATCATAAAACATGCTATGCATCTGTTCGCACCCTTAAAATACAGAAAAGAGGTCGTCTTAACCCGATATTTACTATGGTAAAATTCTAAAAAATTTAACTTAACTAGTCTCTCAACCAATGATCAAAAATACAGCCGAGCCCTTTGGGACCCTGTCAAATCATACCAACAAGACCCAAAATATAATATAGACCTACTCGAGGCGTCAAATGATGTAACAATCCGGCCGGTCATTTTGAGAAATTATGTCTGGTTGTCATTTGAGGTCATGAGTAGCTTCACCTAGTGTATTATGACTTGCGTGCATCATCGTCTTGGGTTTTTGATTGGTTTTGAAATGATTTTAAGTGGTGATTCTCATTTGAGAAGCTCAAAGTTGAAGGAATTGACCAAATTTTACTTTTTGGATATTTGACCTCGGATCAGAGATTTGATGGTTTCGGTATGTCCGAATGATGATTTGGACTTGGGCGTATGCCCAAATTTGCATTTGGATGTTTAGAGAGGGTTTCAACGTCATTTGGAGAAAGTTGGCAATTTAAAGGTTTGAAAGTTTTCTAAATTTGACCATAGTTTGACTTTAAGGATATCAGGTTTGGAATTTAGCTTTGGAACTTGGAACAGGTCCATTTCATCATATGGAACTTGCCTACAATATTCAGTATAATTTGGAGTTGATTTGATATGGTTCGGCCGCTTGGTTGCAATTCTAGAAGTGTTTGAAGTTTATTGTGATTCTCTTGCGTTTTGGCATGCGATTCGTGCTTCTAGAGGTTATTTTGGTGTTTTAATCACTCAAGCGAGTTTGTGTTATGTTTTTGGACTGGTGTGAATGTTTGGTTTGGATCCCCGGGGGCTCGGGTGAGTTTCAAATTGGTTTTGTTATATTGTTGAGTGTTGGTACTATTTTCTTCGCATTTGCGATGTATTTGTCGCAAATGCGACTACCGCATTTGTGAGGTAGTCTTCGCATTTGCGAACCTGGGCTGCTGGAGAAGGGATTCTATTTGTGAAGAAATGATCGCTTTTGCGAAGCCTGTAGAGTTCACATTTGCGAACTTTATATCGCATTTGCGATGAAGGCCTTGGCTGGGTAGGGTCGCTTTTGCGACAAACTGGTCGCTTTTGCGAAGACCAGTGTCCGCATTTGTGACATTTCATGTCGCATTTGCGAAGGCATCAGAATTGTTGAAGCTTCGCTTTTGCGAAGGATTCTTCGCTTTTGTGAGTTCGCATATTCTAACCCAGTGTCGCAAATGCGACATTTGCAGCTTGCTTATAGTTGAGTATTCTGGAACATAGCTTCATTTTATTATGTTTTGAACCCTAACCTCGATGAGAGAAGCTTTTGTGGAAGGATATTCATACCAAACCATTGGGTAAGTGCCTCTAATCAATCTTCAATTATATTTTATGATTATACATTATATTTAACATCAAATTCATGAGAATCTAAGGAACGAATTTGGGGATTTTGTCAATGTTTTCAGAAACGAAAATTTGGGATTTGAGAGATGAATTGGACTCGTATTTGAAAACAAAACACGTATATGGACTCGTGGGGATATGGTTCAAGACCTACCCTTGGACCCCGGTTTTGATCGGGCGGGCCCGGGGTTGACTTTTTTAGAAATTCTATAAAGATCATAGCTTTGTTAATTAAAATTATTTTCTCTTGCATAGTTTGATGTATTTAAGTCGTCTTTGGCTAGATTGAGGCGAGTGGAGGTGAATTTGTAAAGGGAAAAGCTAATTGGAGTATTTATTTGGCCTAATTTAGGTAAGTGTTTTCCTAACTTTGGGGGGGGGGGGGGGGGGGGGGGAACACCCC
>AWOL01S0082894.1:20867-56855 GCA_000715115.1 Nicotiana otophora | reverse complement strand
GGGGGGGGGAGGGGGGAACTACCCCTTAGGATTCGTGTTGATTGTGCTAATTGTATTATGTGAAAGTCGTGTACACAAGGTGATGAGTGGGTACACAGGCTAAATGTGGTATTTGACCGGTTTAGGTTATCTAGACTCTTTCCATGTCTTTAAGTGAATTGTCATGACGTGTTATGTCTCTCATCATTAATCTACTCTTATATACTTTATTTGACATTGTTAACACTCATTGTACTTCTTACTTAACATTTTGCACTTATATGCTTTCGTTGAAGTTGTTGCCTTCCTTATTATCTTGTGACCTCTTAATTGTTGCGTTCCTTCCATGACTCCGTGCTTATCTGCTACTTATTTTAATTGTTGTAATTGCGCGCCTTAGTTGTCTCGTGCATCATTTGTCCTGTTGCTTTTGTAATATTTGTTGCGTTCCTTGATGTTTACGTGATTCCTTCATTGTCGTGTACTCATACCCTATGATTGTAGAAATTATTGTAAGTTGAGTATTGGATTGTTGATGTTATTGATTTATTTATGAATTAGGTTGCATGCCGTAACAGAAGGAATAAGGGAGGATTTATATTATACGGTGGGATCGGGTTGCGCGCTGCAACTGGTGAAACAAGGGTGGATTGATATGGTGAAATAAGGGAGGATTATGATATTGACTCTGAGTATATGGTGGGATCGGGTTATGCGCCGTAATATATATTTAATTATAATTATTGATATTTACATGGTGAAATAAGTTAGGATAATGTTGTATGGTGGAATCGTGTTGGGCACCGCAACATATATTTATTTATCGTTATTGATTTTTACATGATGGAATAAGGGAGGATAGTATTGTACGATGGGACCGGGTTGCGTGCCGCAACATTTTATGTATTTTGTGTTCCTTGTTGTATTGTTTTGCTTCGGTTCTTTCATACGAGACTTTGAAGATTGGTATTTCTGGTTTTTCGAGGATTGAGTTGTTTTCATTAGTTTTCTGATTTGTTGTCATTTCCTGTTTTCCTTTCCTATTACTATTATTTTAGTGAATTGATTTTCAAGATGAATTTGCTATGCTGAGTCATTATCTCATACCATGTTGAGTTGTTAGTAACACAACAATTTTAAATAAAATAATTAATGACATGCTTACCTTATGTGACTCTTAAGTTAAAACTCTTTGTTTCATTCGGTACCTTACTATTTTAATAGTCGTCATATTTCACATTAATCAATTTCTCAACTTTATCTCCTTACCCTATCTGATGTTTCTACTTTACTTAAAAAGGAATTGCTATTATGTTTTAATTTATTTAAATTCAGTAGCTTATCCGATGCCTTATTTTATTTGAAAATGTTATTCTTGTCACCCAAATGTTTTCCAAAATAAACTCATCTATCATTGATTTCCTGATTGGTCCAGAAACTACAATTTTACTTTATTATATATGAATAGATCCCTTGAATATTATTTATAGCATTTGACCCGGATACTATATACCTGGTAGCAAGTGGATTTTGTCGTATGAAGTGATATGGAAACTGTGGGCACAAGGTGCCATGTGTGTTAAAGGTTTGGAAGTTGTGATTTATGATATGAGATTACAAGAAGTGGGATTGTTGAGATTCGTGTATTAAGAATGATTTGATCGGTTGAGTTGTGTCACGACCCAAAATTCCAACCTGTCGTGATGGCGCCTAGCTCGACACTAGGCAAGCTGACAATATCAATAAATCACACTTTCTTTTAAGTTTGAAAATATAATATTTAAATACAATACAAAATCCCACAAATATTGATACGAACAATCTCCAAAACCTGATGTCACTGAGTACATGAGCATCTAATATGAATATAAGTCTGGAAAAAATACGGTCTATAATAGTCTAAGACCAAAATACGGTAAACAAGGAGATAGTGAAAGAGAGACAAGATCTGCAAAACACGACAGCTACCTCTAAATCTCCGAATATCAACTGTATGAGAGAATCAACACCGGCTATGTCCAGAAGTACCTGGATCTGCACACGAAGTGCAGGGTATAGTATGAATACAACCAACTCAGCAGGTAACAATAATAACTAAGGAACTGAAGATAGTGACGAGCTACACAGTTATAGTTCACTTACAGTAATTCCAGCAAAGAATAGACATGCTTTCAAATCCATCAGTTTAAGTCAAATCAATTTTTATATAGTTCATGTTCATGTAATCTCGATATAGAATCTTTTAGAGAATTTTACAACAATGACAGATAGCAACTAAATGCAACATCAAATGAAAAGCAAGTACAACTTCTCAGGACAACCGTCACTCAACTCGTCACAACAGCTCAACTACTCGGCTCTCAGCCCTTAGCACTCACACTCAATGGATACTCGTGCTCATTGGGGGTGTGCAGACTCCGAAGGGGCTCCTACAGCCCAAGCGCCATAATCTGCACGGACAACTCACGTGTTGCACGGACAACTCACGTGCTGCATGGACAACTCACGTGCCATATATCCTTACCTCACCGACATGCCCTCGGCCTTACTCAGTCCTCAACCTCTCTAGTCTCTCAGGCTCTGGGAAATCACAAAGATCAGCCAAACAAAGATAACATAGTAAATCAACAAATATCAAGAAAGACTTAGGTATGATGCACAAGTAAAATCATGACTGAGTACAAAACAGAAATTAGCAAATAATTCAACAAGTACGCGACCTCTGTGGGTCCCAACAGTACTATCACATAGCCTAAGCATGATTTTTAACATGATTAATAGTCAAATTTCTTCAACACAAAGAGAGCTTATAACTAACAACAAGTTATTCAACTTTACAGTTTCACGAGACGGACCAAGTCACAATCCCTTCGGTGCACGCCCACACGCCCGTCAGCTCCAAAATAATCACATGATACAAAAATCCGGAGTTTCATACCCTCAGGACCAGATTTATAATTGTTACTTATTGGCATCTCGCGTTCGCGAAGGCCAAGCCAGGCAAGCATCGCGTTCGCTTCAGGACACCCTGGTCCGTTTGGTGAGCCTTATGGAGGGCGTGGCCCAGAATGGTAAGTTTCTAGTAGCACCAGCCGTCTCACAGGCTGGGGGAGGAGCACAAACTCTCACTACTCCCGCTCTGGAGCATATGGCTCCCCAGTATCAGGCTCCAGCAGCCCCGCCAGTTGGGGTAGTTCAGCCAGATATTGCGGCACAGGCCGGTGATAGGCCCGCCATGTCTTCTGAGTCCTTATTGAGACTGGATAAATTTACTAAGCTCTTTCCAGTTCACTTTAGTGGTACAATGAAAGACACAACACGTCATGACAATTCACTTAAAGGCATGGAAAGAGCCTAGATAATCTAAACCGTTCAAATACCACATATAGCCCGTGTACTCACTTGTCACCTTGGGTACACGACTTTCACGTAACATAATTAGTGACGAGGTACAAGTCAAGACATCACTAGACAAAATAACATGTGCAGTATAGAAGTATAAAGCTTATAATGGAAAGCAAAAATCAGCAAATGGCAACAAAAATTAACATGTGATATAAATAGTAAGGCAATAGGAACACCATGGAAGTACCGTTGAAACCAAATAAGGAACACAATAACAATCAATAACTCAAGTCGTTATAACAGAAGGTTCGCAACGAAATCACTTCGTAATACTTCATCTCTTTTTATAAGTCACGGCTCTCAACCACCATCATATACTCACAACACATCTTTCCCACATCTCGAATCACAACCGCATGGACAACTCATGTGCCAATATCTCAAACTGCCCAGGATGATCATATGCTCACATTCACAATCCGTCCAGTATGGTCACATGCTCACAATCACAATTCGCTCGGCATGGTCACATGCTCAATAGCAATATGAAAACGAATAATATAAGAACACATTAGCATGATCAATAAAGGTCAAGTTTCATACTCCTGAGCTAGTATAAGTGGCATGCTACGGTGTATGTTTGTGCGAGTGTACTACTGCAGCCCAAGTCAACAAGTAATATCAAAGATATCAAGTCGCTCATTGAAGCAACAAAAAAATTTATGCAAGGTGTATGACATACACAAGAAAAAGCACACCATTACACGAAAATCACCAACACAATGTCTCCAAGCAATCACACATCACCCCTGACATTTCCAATTTTATCTCTCCGATAGCCACCCGTATCACTCAGCCCTGACATTATCATTAGCCACATTTTTCTCTGTGAGAGCTATTCGTATCACTTCGTATAATAGCCATCCTTATCGCTCCGCCTGGACAGTAACACAATAGCCACCCGTATTACTCTGTATGCCACCCTTATGCCCCACATAACACCAATGGTGAAATGCCACCCTTATACTCAGCATAACAACAACCAAACCACACAATAATTCATATGACTATCATCACAACAACACAACATATCAATTCGTATCACAAGTACCCATATGCAATAACCTTTCCAAAGATACAACGATATCAATATTTCAACAACAAATAACCCACGGCTCAGCAACATATATATAGACTCGTGGGGTTATGGGTAGTTAAAATTTACCCTTGGACCGGGGTTTTGATCGGGCGGGCTCGGGGTTAATTTTTGTTGGCTTTTGAGAAATTGTGTAAAGATCATAGCTTTATTTATTGGAATTGATATTTCTTGCATTATTTGATGTTATTAATATCACCCTTTATGCTTTTACTTTCATCCTCACATGATAATGTAAATAAAATGGCACGACATCACCCTTCATGCTTTATACTTTTCTTCACATGATAATGTATATGATATGGTATGGCATCACACTTCGTGCTTTACACTCTTTCTCACATGATAATGTATATGCAATGGCACATCATCACCTTTCGTGCTTTATACTCTTCCTCACATGATAATGTATATGCAAAGGCACGACATCACCCTTCGTGCTTTACACTCTTCCTCACCAAGCATATGTATATCAATGACAAGCAAGTTAGGAAGTATAAATAACATCAATGAGAGTGATTAAGAAAATATTCCAAATGAACCTCAATCACAACTTTCAAGCCAATAATAGTTCAATAAACCCTCAAAACCTTATTTTTCAAATATTTCAACAAGTCTCAAAAATGATCTTCAACTCAAGTATAGAATCTAATATCTCAAGAATAACAGTCGTAGCGATGTATTAATGATTAAGCATAATGATGATCGAATCAGACACATCAATTGTTTCTCAAAAATCCGTCAAATTTTAATCAAGTTATAATAAGCTAAATCTTGATCTCTCGCATTTAATTTCACATTCTTAGTAATCTAGAAGTCAAGTAAAACATGAAGCAAGAGGGTCACGTAATTCTACAAGATACAATTAATCGTATAATTTACCCCCGAGCATGATTAACCCTGGTACATACATATACGCTCCTCACCTCATTTATGCATCACCCCCGCATGTAGCAAACAATAGAAATTAGTAGGAAATATTCCCCCAATAAAGTTAGGCAAGACACTTATCTTGGCGAAGCTAAACCGATAATGTAAAATGGCCTTCGCGAGTGAAACGACCTCCGTACGGCTCAAATCTAACCAAAATAATTTCACAACACAATTAAACTCATAGGAAACAATTCCAGATAATAAAACTTATGTTTTTAATTTAGAACTAAAAGTAAACCCGAAGTCAACCCGAGGCCCGCACCTCGGAACCCGACAAAATTTGTAAGGACAATAGCATAAAGAATTCAAAATACAATCAACAGTGAAGATAAGGGGAACACGAATGGCAACGATAAAAAATCAAGCAGAAACAACATAGTCGGTATACTGATGAAGTATGCATGTGTTCAAGTAGGGAAAACGATGACAACTTGTAACGACCTGGCCGGTCGTTTTGAGCATTATAACCCCGTTTCCCCATTTACTGCTCAATTTATACCTTATAATTGATTTATGACTTATCGGGTTAGTTAGTTTGGGTCCGTAAGTAATTCAGAGTGAAACAAGACACTTAGTCTCATAATTAAAAATTTAAGTTAGAAAAGTTGACCGAATGTGGACTTAGGTGTAAACGACCTCAGATCTGAATTTTTATGATTCCAATAGCTCCGTATGGTGGTTTTTGACTTAGGAGCGTATCCGGAAAATTATTTTTAGGTCCGTAGAGGAAATAGGCTTGAAATGCCGAAAGTTAAAGTTTTGGAAAGTTTAACCGGGGGTTTGATATCAGGGTCGAAATTCGATTCTGAAAATTTTAATAGGTCTGTTATGTAATTTATGACTTGTGTGCAAAATTTGAGGTCAATCGGACGTGATTTAATAGGTTTCAACGTTGTTTGTAGAAAAGGCTTTGAATATTTGTGTGATTCGTGTTTTTAGTGTTGTTGGATGTGCTTTAAAGACTCGACTAAGTTCGTATGATATTTTAGGACTTGTTGGTATATTTCGTTGAGCTACCGAGGGCCTCGGGTGAGTTTCAGATGGTTAATGGATAAAAAAGTGGACTAAAATAGGTGCTGCAAATTCCTTCTCCCAGAATCGAGCCCAAAATCGAGCCCAGAATCTCCCAAAATCGAGCCCAGGATCGAAGCCACAATCGAAGGCAGGGTCGAGTGCCATGATCGAGCCCAGTATCGAAGCCACAATCGAAGTCCAGGGTCGAGGGACACGATTGAAGGCAGGGTCGAGGGCCATGATCGAGCCCAGGATCGAAGCCACGATCGAAAGCAAGGTTGAGGGCCATGATCGAGCCTAGGATAGAAGCCACGATCGAAGGCCAGGATCGAGGGCCATGATCGAGGGCCAGGATCGAGGGTCAGAATCGAGGCCCAGGATCGAGGACCACGATCGAATGCCAAGATTGAGGCAGTACCGAGGGCTGTCTGGGAAAAATTATAAAGTAGGGGACTTCGTCCCATTCGCCATTTTTGACAAAATTGGAGCTTGAGGAGAGGCGATGTTTGATGGATTTTCAAGGAAAATTTGAGGTAAGTCCCTTGTGATCATTTCTACTCCATAATATTTAATTATCATCGAATAATCCAACTAGATTACATGTGTTTGATGTGTAAATCAGAAATTTGAACTTAGAAATTTGGAAATAAGATTAGTAGATTTGAGGGCCGAGTTGAGGTCGGATTTTGGTAAAATTGGTATGGGTAGACTCTAAATGGGCTTTCGGATTTTGTAACTTTTGTTGGGTTCCGAGACGTGGGCCCCACGAGCGATTTTTGAGCTAATTTTGGATTTTTATAGAAAATTAGTATTTTCTTATGGAAGTAATTCCAATAAATTTTATTGACTGAAACGAATTATGTGTGACTAGATTCGAGGTACTCGGGGGCCGATTTGCGAGGTAAAGGGATAGTAGAGTAAATAATTTCACATTTTGGGGTAAGTAACAGTTATAAATCTGGTCCTGAGGGTATGAAACCCCGAATTTTTGTGTCATGTGATTATTTTGGAGGTAACGGGCATGTGGGCGTGCACTGAAGGGATTGTGACTTGGCCCGTCCCGTGAAACTGTAAAGTTGAATAACTTCAACTCTCTTTGTGTTCAAGAAATTTCACTGTTAATCATGTTAAAAATCATGCTTAAGCTATGTGATAGTACTGTTGGGACCCACAGAGGTCGTGTACTTGTTGAATTATTTGCTAATTGTTGTCTTGTACCCAGTCATGATTTTACTTGTGCATCATACCTTAGTCTTTCTTGATATTTGTTGATTTACTATGTTATCTTTGTTTGGGCTGATCTTTGTGATTTTCGAGAGCCCGAGACACTAGAGAGGTTGAGAATTGTGTAAGACCGAGGGCCTACCGATAAGGTAAGTATATATGGCACGTGAGTTGTCCGTGCAATACGTGAGTTGTCCGTGCGAATTATGGCGTTTGGGCTATAGGAGCCCCTCTAGAGTCTGTACACCTCCAGTGAGAACGGGTACCCATTGAGTGTGAGTGCTGAGGGCTGAGAGCTGAGTGGTTGAGCTATTGTGACGAGTTGAGTGACAGTTGCCATGAGAGGTTGTACTTGCTTTTCATTTGATGTTGCATTTAGTTGCTATCTGTCATTGTTGTGAAATTCTCTGAAAGATTCTATATCCGGATTACATAAACATGAATTGTATAAAAAATGATTTGACTTAAACTGCTGGATTTGAAAGCCTGTCTATACTTTGCTGGAATTACTGTAAGTAAACTATAACTGTGTAGCTCGTCACTATCTTCAGTTCCTTAGTTATTATTGTTACTTGCTGAGTTGGTTGTACTCATACTACACCCTGCACTTCGTGTGCAGATCCTGGTGCTTCTGGATATAGTGGGTGTTGATTCTCTCGTACAGTTGATCTTCCGGAGATTTAGAGGTAGCTGTCATGTTTCGCAGACCTTGTCTCTCCTTCCCTATCTCCTTGTTTACCATATTTCGGTCTTAGACTATTATAGACCGTATTTTTTCCAGACTTGTATTCAAATTAGATGCTCATGTACTAAGTGACACAAGGTTTTGGGGAATGTTCGTATCAGTATTTGTGGGATTTTGTACTATATTTAAATATTATATTTTCAAACTTAAAAGAAAGTGTGATTTATTGATATTATCGGCTTGCCTAGTGTCGAGATAGGCGCCATCACGACAAGTTAGGATTTTGGGTCATTACAAGTTGGTATCAGAGCCTAGGTTACATAGGTCTCACGAGTCATGAGCAGGTTTAGTAGAGTCTTGCGGATCGGTACGGAGACGTCTGTACTTATCTTCGAGAGGCTGCAGAACCCTTAGGAAAATTTCACTTTCTTGTATTCTATCGTGCGAAATTGTTGATTCCAGAAACTAAATTTATGTTATTCTATTCTCTCATAAATGGTGAGAACACGTACTACCGGATCGGATGATCAGCCACCAGCGCCACCAGTTAGGGCCGCGAGAGGCCGGGGCCGTGGTAGAGGTCGGGGTTGAGGTAGACGTCGAGGTGTAGCTCATACCATAGTTGGACGCGCACCTGTAGTACCACCAGCTGCTCCAGGTCAGGAGCAGATTCTAGATATAGCTGAGCCGACAGGACTAGCTTAGGCACCAGCTGTGCCTATTGAGATTCCAGGCCTTCGGTAGACTTTGGCCCAGATATTGATAGTTTGCACTAGTCTTGCTCAGGTGGTTTCGGCTCAGGCCGTACCTGCCACTTCTCAAGCCGGGGGAGGTACTCATACCCCTGTTGCCTGTACTCTAGACTAGGTAGTACAAGGACTTTATATACCGGGGGCACTACCAGCCCAGCCTGTTGCAGCTGCTCAGGCCCCGGTAGTTCCTGTTATGGTAGACGATGAGCAGAGGAAACTTGAGAGATTTGAGAGGCTTAGACCTCCACCATTTAGTGGTGCTGAGTCAGAGGATGCTCAGGGTTTTCTGGATAATTGTCAACAGATGCTTTGGACAGCGGGTATTCTAGATACCGGTAGGGTCTCGTTCATTACTTTTCAGTTTCCTGGGGCTGCGTTCAAATGGTGGGAGGCTTACGAGAGGTGTAGGCTGGTCGGTGCAGTACCCCTTACTTAGCAGCAGTTCTCCGGTCTATTCCTGGAGAAGTTCGTGCCTCAGTCCCGTAAAGAGGCGTTGCGCAGGCAGTTTGAGAAGCTTCGTCAAGGTGATATGTCTGTGACACAGTATGAGATGATATTTTTAGAATTGACCCGTCATGCTATCTGGTTGATTACCACAGACAGAGAAAGGACCAGGAGGTTCATAGATGGCCTCACTTTTCATCTGCGATTACTCATGACTAGATAAAGAGTCTCTGGTTCTACTTTCGACGAGGTGGTGGACATTGCTCGTCAGATTGAGATGGTTCACAGTCAAGAACGAGTTGAGAGGGAGTCTAAGAGGCCTTGTGGTTTAGGTGATTTTAGCGGTGTTCCTTCAGAGGGTCAGGTTTACCGCGCTAGGGGTCGTTTTTACAGACATGCTCAGACGGGATGTCTAGCTCATCGTGGTGCATCAGCTAGCCACGGTTCTTACAGTGCTCACTCAGGCCAGTCTTCATTTAGTGCACTACCAGCACAGAGTTCTCATCATGCCTCATCCGCTCAGGCTTCTACAGGTAATTCTTAGGGTTATTAGGAGCAGCAGTTCTGTCAGAGGAGGGGTTGTTTCGAGTGCAGAGAATTAGGTCATTTCAAGAGAGATTGTCCTAGGCTGTTGAGTGGGGCTCTACAGTAGAGTTCTCGCCCGACGGCTTCAGCACCACCAGTTGCACCACCCGCCCGCCCAGCCAGCTCGGGATGGGGGTCAGGCATCTAGTGGTCGCCCAAGAAGGGGAGGCCGGTCAGGTGGCGGTCAGACCCGATTCTATGCTTTTCCTGCCATGCCAGATGTTGTTGCCTCCGATGCAGTGATCACATGTATTGTTTCAGTGTGCCACAGGGAGGCTTATATATTATTTGACCCTGGTTCCACTTATTCCTATGTATCATCATATTTTGCTCATTATCTAGATATGCCCTGTGAGTCCTTAGTTTCACCTGTTTATGTGTCTACACTAGTGGGCGATATTATTACTGTGGACCGTGTGTATCGGTCGTGTGTGATAACTATTGGGAACTGGAGACCAGAGTTGATCTCTTATTACTCGGTATGGTTGATTTCGATGTAATCTTGGGTATGGATTGGTTATCTCCATGTCATGCTATTCTGGATTGTCACGCAAAAACTATGACGTTGATGATGCTGGGGTTGCCAAAGGCTGCATAGAGAGGTTCTCTAGATTTTGTTCCTAGCAGAGTAATTTCTTATTTGAAGGCCCAACGTATGGTTGGAAAAGGATGTTTGTCATATTTGGCCTTTATGAGAGATGTTAATGAAGATACTCCTATTATTGATTCAGTACCGGTCGTACGAGACTTTTTGGATGTATTTCGTGCAGACCTTTCGGGTATGCCACCCGACATGGATATTGATTTCTTTATTGACTTGGTGCAGGTAACTCAACCCATTTCTATTCCTTCGTATCGTATGGCACCAACTGAGTTAAAAGAATTGAAATAGAAACTTCAGGAACTCCTTGAAAAGGGGTTTATTAGGCCTAGTGTGTCACCTTGGGGTGTACCGGTTTTGTTTGTGAAGAAGAAAGATGGTACTATGCGGATGTGCATTGATTATAGGCAGTTGAACAAAGTTACAATCAATAAATATCCTTTTTCGCGTATTGATAACTTATTTGACCAGCTTCAGGGAGCGAGGGTGTTCTCCAAAATTGATTTGAGATCGAGGTATCACCAGTTGAAAATTTTGGATTTTAATATTCTAAATACGACATTCAAAACTCATTATGGCCACTACAAATTTCTTGTGATCTCTTTCGGGCTAACCAATGCCCCAACAACATTTATACATTTGATGAATAGTGTATTCCAACCATATCTTGATTTATTTGTCATAGTGTTTATTGATGGTATCTTGGTGTACTCACGTAGCCAGGAGGAGCATGCAAAACACTTGGGTATTGTATTACATAGGCTGAGAGAGGAGAGAGGAGAGAATTTATGCCAAATTCTCTAACTGTGAGTTCTGGCTTAATTAGATGGCATTCTTGGGGCATATAATGTCCAGTGAAGGAATTAAGGTAGATCCGAAGAAAATAGAGGCAGTTCAAAATTGGCCCAGGCCATCTTCAGTTACTGAGATTCAGAGTTTTCTCGGCTTGGCCGGTTATTACCGTCACTTCGTGGAGGGTTTCTCCTCTATTTCATCGCCTATGACTAAATTGACCCAGAAAGGTGCTTCGTTCAGGTAGTCAGATGAGTGTGAAGAGAGCTTTCAGAAGCTCAAAACATCTTTGACTACAGCTCCAGTATTGGTGTTGCCTACAGGTTTAGAGTCTTATACTGTGTATTGTGACGTGTCACGTATTGGTCTCGGCGCAGTGCTGATGCAAGACGGTAGGATGATTGTCTATGCTTCCAAACAGTTAAAGGTACATGAGAAGAATTATCCGGTCCACGACCTTGAGTTAGCTGCTATTGTTCATGCCTTGAAAATTTGGCGGCAATACTTGTACGATGTCCAGTGTGAGGTATATACCTATATCGTTGTCTACAACATCTGTTCAGACAGAAAGATCTTAATTTATGGCAGCGGAGGTGGGTAGAGAGGTTCTTAAGGATTATGATGTCACCATTCTCTATCATCCAGGAAAGGCCAATGTAGTGGCCGATGCCTTGAATCGTAAGGCGAAAAGTTTGGGTAGCTTAGCATACTTACCGGTAGCAGAGAGGCCTTTAGCATTAGATGTTCAGGCCTTGGCCAACCAGTTTGTTAGATTGGATATTTTCGAGCTGAATCGAGTTTTGGCTTGTGTGGTTTCTCGGTATTATTTATATGATCGCATCATAGAGCGCCAATATGATAATCCACATCTGCTTGTCCTTAAGGACACAGTTCAGCACGGTGATGCCAAGGAACTCACTATTGGAGATGACGGTGTATTACGGATGCAGGGCAGGCTATGTGTGCCTAATGTAAATGATTTGCATAAGCTGATTCTCCAGGAAGCTCACAGTTCGCGGTACTCTATTCATCCAGGCGCCGCGAAGATGTATCAGGATTTTAGCAGCACTATTGGTGAAGGTGAATGAAGAAAGATATAGTTAGATTTGTAGCTCGGTGTTTAAATTATCAACAGGTAAAGTACGAGCGTCAAAGACTGGGGATTACTACATAGATTTGAAATTCCGGAGTGGAAGTGGGAGCGTATTTGTAGTTGGGCTCCCATGGACTTTGAGAAAGTTTGATGTTGTTTGGGTGATAGTAGATCGGTTGACCAAATTTGCGCATTTTATTCTAGTTGGTACTAATTATTCTTCGGAGCGGATGGCTGGGATTTATATTCGCGCGATTGTTCTCCTACACGGTATGCCAGTGTCCATCATTTCCGATCGGGGCACGCAGTTTACATCACAGTTTTGGAGAGTAGTGCAGCGAGAATTGGGCACACAGGTTCAGTTGAGTACAACATTTCACCCTCAAACAGACGGACAGTCCGAGCGCACTATTCAGATATTAGAGGATATGCTACGCGCTTGTGTCATTGATTTTGGGGGTTCTTGGGATCAATTTCTGCCACTTGCAGAGTTTGCTTCCAATAATAACTACCAGTCAAGCATTCAGATGACTTCGTATGTAGCTTTATATGGGAGACGGTGTCGATTTCTGGTGGGTTGGTTTGAGCCGTGTGAGGTTAGAATATTGGGCACTGACTTAGTTCACGATGCTGTAGAGAAGGTCAAAGTGATTTAGGAACGGTTTCACATGGCACAATATAGACAAAAGAGTTATGCTGACAGGAAGGTTCGTGATGTCGTTTACATGGTTGGGGAGAAGGTTCTGCTCACGATTTCACCAATGAAGGGTATGTTGAGGTTCGGGAAGAAAGGCAAGTTGAGCCCTCGTTTTATTGGGCCTTTTGAGATACTTAAGAAAATTGGAGAGGTGGCTCATGAACTTGCCTTGCCACCTAGTATACCAGGTGTTCATCTAATGTTCCATGAATCCATGCTCCAAAAGTATGTCGGGGATCCGTCTCACATTCTGTATTTCAGTACAGTACAACTGGATGGTAATTTGACTTATAATGTGGAGTCAGTGGCTATTTTAGACCGGCAGGTTCGAAAGTTAAGGTCAAAGAACATAGCATCAGTGAAGGTACAGTGAAGAGGCCAGCCAGTTGGAGAAGCTACTTAGGAGATTAATCAGGAGATGCAGAACAAATATCCACACCTATTTGAGACTCCAGGTATTATTCTAAACCCGTTCGAGGATGAACGTTTATTTAAGAGGGGGAGAATGTAATGACCCGGTTGGTGTTTTTGAGTATTATAATACCGTTCCCCCATTTACTGCTCAATTTATGCCTTACAATTGATTTATGACTTATCGGGTTTGTTGGTTCGGGTCCGGAAGGAATTCGGAGTGAAACGAGACACTTAGTTTCATAATTGAAAATTTAAGTTAGAAAAGTTGACCGGATATGGACATAGGTGTAAACGACCTAGGATCTGAATTTTTATGATTCCAATAGCTCCGTATGGTGGTTTTGGACTTAGAAGCATGTTCTAAAAGTTTTTTTGAGGTCCGTAGAGGAATTAGGCTTGAAATGCCGAAAGTTGAACTTTTGGAAAGTTTGACCTGGGGGTTGAGTTTTTCATATCAGGGTCGAAATACGATTCTGAAAATTTTAATAAGTCTGTTATGTCATTTATGACTGGTGTACAAAATTTGAGGTCAATCGGATGTGATTTGATAGGTTTCGACGTTGTTTGTAGAAATGAAAAGTTTCAAAGTTCATAAGGCTTGAATATATGTGTGATTCGTGTTTTTGGTGTTGTTGGATGTGATTTAAAAACTCGAATAAGTTCGTATGATGTTTTAGGACTTGTTGGTATATTTGGTTGAGGTCCCGAGGGCCTCAGGTGAGTTTCAGATGGTTAACGGATCAAAGTGGACTAAAATAGCTGCTGCAATTTCCTTCTGCTACAAATTCCTTCTTCCAGAATCGAGCCCAGAATCTCCCAGAATCGAAGCCACGATCGAAGGCAGGGTCAAGGGACATGATCTAGCCCAGTATCGAAGCCACGATCGAAGACCAGGGTCGAGGGCCATGATTGAAGGCAGGGTTGAGGGCCATGATCGAGCCCAGGATCAAAGCCACGATCGAAGGCAGGGTCGAGGGCCATGATCGAGCCCATGATCGATGCCACGATCGAAGGCCACGGTTAAGGGCCATGATCGAGGACCAGGATCGAGGGTTAGAATCGAGGCTCAGGATCGAGGCCCAGGATCGAGGACCACGATCGAAGGCCAAGATTGAGGTAGTATCGAGGGCTGTCTGGGCAAAATTATAAAGCTGGGGACTTCGTCCCATTCGCCATTTTTGACAAATTGGAGCTTGAGGAGAGGCGATTTTTGATAGATTTTCAAGGAAAATTTGAGGTAACTCCCTTGTGATCATTTCTACTCCATGATATTGAATTATCATCGAATAATTCGATTAGATTAAATGTTTTTGAGGTGTAAATCAGAGATTTGAACTTAGAAATTTGGAAATATGATTTGTAGCTTTGAGGGTCGAGTTGTGGTTGGATTTTGGTAAAATTGATATGGGTAGACTCGTGGTTGAATGGGCTTTCGGATTTTGTAACTTTTGTTAGGTTCCAAGATGTGCGATGTTTGAGCTAAATTTTGGATTTTTATAGAAAATTAGTATTTTCTTATGGAATTAATTCCAATAAAGTTTATTGACTGAAACGAATTATTTCTGACTAGATTCGAGGCATTCAGAGGCCGATCTACTCTTATATACTTTATTTGATGTTGTTAGCACTCATTGTACTTCTTACTTGATATTTTGCACTTATATGCTTTAGCTGAAATTGTTGCATATCTTATTGTCTTGTTACCTCCTAATTTGTGCATTCCTCCCATGACTTCGTGCTTATCTGCTACTTGTTTTAATTGTTATAATTGCACATCTTAGTTGTCTCGTGCTTCACTTGTCATGTTAGTTTTGTAATATTTGTTGTGTTCCTTGACTTTTTTACGTGACTCCTTCATTGACGTGTACTCATACCATATGATTGTAGAAATTCTTGTAGATTGAGTATTGGATTATTGATGTTATTTATTTATTTATGCATCGGGTTACACGCTGCAACATGTGAAATAATGAAGGATTTATATTGATACGATGGGATCGGGTTGCGCGTTGTAACAGTTAAAATAAGGGTGGATTGATATGGTGAAATAAGGGAGAATTATGATACTGACTCTAATTATATGGTAGGAATATATATGTTGCGGGCCGCAACATATATATATTTACTTATTATTATTGATATTTACATGGTGGAATAAGGGAGGATCGTGTTGTATGGTGGGATCAGGTTGCGCGCCCCAACAGTTTATGTATTTTGAATTTTTTGTTGTATTGTGTTGGCTTCAGTTCTTTTGTACGAGATTTGAGGATTGGTATTTCTATTTTCTTTTTATTGATTTTCGAGGATTGAATTGTTTTCATTAATTTACTTCTTTGCCATCATTTCCTGTTTTCCTTTCATATTACCATTATTTTGGTGAATTGATTTTCAAGATGAATTTACCACGCCGAGTCATTATCTCTTACCCTGTCGAGTTGTTAGTAACATAACGATTTTAAATAAAAGAATTTATAGCATGCTTACCTTACGTGACTCTTAAGTTAAAACCCGTCGTTTCATTCGGTACCTTACTATTTTTAATAGTCGTCATATTTCACTTTAATCGATTTCTCAACTTAATCTCCTTACTCTATTTGATGTTTCTACTTTACTTAAAAAGGAATTGCTATTATGTTTTAATTTATTAAATTCAATATTCAAATCAATAACTTATTTGATGCCTTATTTTATTTGAAAATGTTATTCTCTTCACCTAAATATTTTTCAAAATAAATTCATTTTCTAATTAATTTCCTGTTTGGTTCAGAAACTGTAATTTGTTTTATTATATATGAATAGATCCCTCGAATATTATTTATTAGTATTTGACATGGATACTATGTACCTGGTAGCACATGGAATTTGCCGTTCAAAAATGATATGGAAAATGTGGGCACAAGGTGCCATGTGTGTAACATTTGGGAAGTTGTGATTTATGATCTGAGATTACGAGAAGTGGGATTATTGAAATTCGTGTATGAGGAATAATTTAATTGGTTGAGTTGTCATCATTTTCCCTACTTGAACACATTCATACTTTATCCGTACCCCGACTCTGTTGTTGCTGAATTATTTGGTTATTTCTCATTGCCATTCGGGTTCCCCTTATCTTTAATGTTGATTGTAATTTGAATTCTTTCTTCTATTGGCCTTACATTGATATTCTTTCCTTGTTAGCTTTAAGTCATATGCGGCACAGGTTTACATGTACGGTAGTTGTCTTGGTCTGGCCCCGTCACTACTCTACCGAGGTTAGGCTTGATACATACTGGGTACCGCTGTGGTGTACTCATGCTACGTTTTTGCACATTTTTGGGCAGAACCAGGTATTTCGGATTGAGTTGATTTGAAACTTATGATTGTGCGGCTGGAGACTTCAAGGTACACCTTCTGGACATTCGCAGGCTCCGAAATCACCTTCTGTTGTATTTATTTCAATTGTTCCCTATTACTCCGGAATAGTGATGTATTCATTATATATAGTTACCTTTAGAAAGGCTTATGACTTATACTATCAGTTTGGGCTTAAGTAACTATTGTTGGTTCATATATGTTGTTACGGATATTATTTAAAGTATTGCAGTTAAGTTAGTTAAATTCCATTAATGATCAACAAGTGTTAGGCTTACCTAGTCTTAGAGACTAGGTGCTATCACGACATCATACAGAGGGAAATTTGGGTCGTGACAAGTTGGTATCAGAGCTCTAAGTTCATATGTGCTATGAGTCATAAGCAAGTTTAGTAGAGTCTTGCGAATTGGTACAGAGACGTATGTATTTATCTTTGAGAGGCTACGAAACTATTAGTAAATTCCACTTCTTTCATTCCTTATCATGCAACATTGATTCAGCTTGAAGCATATATCTTATATTCCTTTGCATCCACTCGTCCATATCAGTTTTGGCACGAGGTGTATGTTTATAGTATTGAAAGCTTCCCCAAAATTTGTATATGGTTAAGATCTAAGATTTGTATGAGATGATGTTGGGACTTGCAGTATTTATGTGTCATTAATGAATCTACATTTCAGTATCGGAGAGGTGAAAGAAGTAATTTCAGACTCGCAGAAGGTCTTTTCAGCGTGGGCATCTAGGCTACGGTATTATGCGGTGCTTCAGAGAAAATATAGTGGTTTATGAGCTTTTGGGCTACGTTGTTCGTGCTAGGATTTTCTACATTGAGCTTTGGTTTCGGGATCATTGTGTATCGACAGGAAGAAGTGTTACCCCAGAGGAAAGTCGAGGAGTATCTAAAGAATGAGTCAGCTCGGTGGTATTGAGTCGGCATAGCAATAGAAGTAATTGGTCCTTTTTGGGTGGTAATTCTCTACTGGTATTTGTGGCAGTACTCTTGGGTTGGACGGTTTGTGTGAATCGATTAAGTTGGGGAGATTCGGCCATGATAACTTCGTTTCCTGCGGGCGGTTCTCGGGGAGTTCTCGATGGTGTCGGCCACAGCTTGAGTCGGTTGTCTGCTACATGCATAAGGAATATGTTGTGCATTATGGTTTTTTCCTGGAGTGATATTAGAAGTTAAATAGAATGCTGGCATTATTGGATATCGCAGGTGAAGAGCGTGCATTTTAGGAAGGCACCTTGCGTTTTGGTTTGCGGATACTTGGCTAGTGGTATGGTGATTACCGGGTTTTGAGGCTTCTAAGGTCTGGGTTTTGATACGTGGCATGGGAGACCGGCGTGGGTGCTTTCATAAGATGATGGAGTGTGAGTGATGTATCAACCATTTGAGTAGCGTGGTTGAGATCGGGTATGGAAATTCTGGTATTCATGAGGTTTCGGGGCTGGATGTCCTTGTAGGCGGACTATTTCTTGGTTGAGAAATGTGAAGAAATGTTGAGAATGGGATAACTAATGGTGTATGTTATGGATAGATTGTTATAGACTTTTGGAAGGTTATTTACCTGCTTGGGAATGATCGAAATTAGGTTAGGGCTCTTTGAACGCCCAATAAGAATATGTATTTTTTATCGGATTAGGTTTGGGTACTCTTGTGAAGTTGATATCACGGTTATGTTACCGGGCAGAATGGATATTATTTGTGCCCTAGTCTATGTTATATGCTCCTCTCTTATGCTATGTTGGGCGGTGAGGTTGTATGATTATTCTCACGTATGTTGTAATCCCGTTCAGGCCTTATGGCGATGTGGGCAAGATGGCCCTCGCGATGTTGATTTTCTCATTGTACCTTAATTGTGCTTGATTTCCTTCATGTTGTATTATTTCTATTCATTTTCCCACAGTTATACTTGTTCACTCTATCATGCTTGATATCAGCATTCATGTGATCAGTGAACCCGGGCACTTTGGCTCGATGGGTATCCCTATATAGATTGATATATTTGGGATTGGGCTACACTTTCCCTCTATTGGATGAGTTAATGAAACTGTACTTTTGATGTTATATATGTTGTACTTGTTAGATAGTCCTCATACCTTGCTTTCCTTCTATTTTTGCTGCATATTTATGTTATTGTTGGTTTGGTATACGAACCATGTTGTGTCAGAATCCGTGTGGTCTCGGGGTGAGTTGTCAGTTGGGCGAGACCACACGGATTCTCATAGTGTATTGATGCGAGATTCGGGCCCTATGATGGGTTTCAGATGTTGAGGATTGGGTTCTTCCCTAAGGTTACAGACTAAAGATAAAGTGAGATCTTCAATTAGGTTGCGTTGTCAGGCCTACATGGATTGAGGTGTCATGGAATCACCCCTGGTTATATGTATGGTGAGCTCATGCAGTGATTTGATAGCTTTGGAACGACTCCTGGCATGTTTGAGGATGAACATATGTTTAAGTGGGAGAGGACTGGTTGTTTTGAGTAATTGCATCTGGTTTGGCAGTTTGAGGTCATGAGTAGCTTCACATAGTGTATTATGACTTTCGTGCATCATCGTCTCGGGTTTGTGAGTGGTTCGGAAATGATTTTAAGGAGTGACTCTCATTTGAGAAGCTCAAAGTTGAAAGAATTGACCAATATTTGACTTTTGAGTATTTGACCTCGGATCGGAGTTTTGATGGTTCCGGTAGGTCCAGATGGTGATTTTGGACTTGGGCATATGCCCAAATTTGCATTTGGCTGTTTCTAAAAGGTTTCGGCATCATTTGGCGGACGTTGGCACTTTAAAGGTTAAGATTTTTCTTAAGGTTGACCATGGTTTGACTTTAAGACTATCGGGTTCGGATTTTGGTTTCGAAACTTGGAATAGGTCCGTTTCTTCATATGGAACTTGCCTACAAAATTCGATGTCATTTGGAGTTGATTTGATATGGTTCGGGCGCTTGGTTGCGATTCTAGAAGTTGTTGAAGTTTATTGTGATTTTCATGCGTTTTGGCATCCGATTCGTGATTCTAGAAGTTATTTTGGTGTTTCGATCGCGCAAGCGAGTTTGTGTTATGTTTTTGTATTGGTGTGAATGTGTGGTTTAGCACCCCGATGTCACGACCCAAAATCCCACCACAAGCGTCGTGATGGCACTTAGTCTCTAAGACAAAGTAAGCCGATTATAATTATATTTCAAGCCAATTTTTTTGTATATAGAAACTAACAACGGAAATAGTTATAAACAACCTCCCAAGACTGGTAATACTGAGTCACTAACTCTAACTGAATACATGAAATGATCTCAAGGATCGAATACTTAATACTGTTTGATTAATAATTAACAGTGCAATAAAATGAAAAGACTTCAAGGGACTGCGACGACCAAGCAGCTCTACCTTGAATCCTTGTGATCACACTCTAACTATGTCCGAGTCCGATATCTCCAATTCGGTGGCTCTGTACAAAATGTGCAGAAGTGTAGTATGAGTACACCACAGTTGGTACCCAGTAAGTATCAAGACCAACCTAAGTGGAGTAGTGACGAGGTACAATAGAGACACTCACTAGTCTAAAAACTTGTGCAATACAGTATACAAAAATAATAGAAAACAAATAACAATGATGACAGCAATAATCAACCAGTGATATACACAACAGGGCAACAAGAACACAATAAATACTGCTCAACAAATAATGAATACAAGTACAACCAATTAATCAAGTCCTTCAAATATAAATCTTTCGCCTATATTTTTTTTTTCAAATAATAATTTTCAGGATATAATACTCTCCAATAAATATATTTCGAATATACTCCCTCCAAATAAATATCTTTCAAATATAATTCTTTCAAATATAATTCTTTCTAATATAATTCTTTCAAATAAATCTCTTTCAAATATAATTCTTTCAAATAAATCTCTTTCGAATATAATTCTTTCAAATAAATATCTTTCAAAAAAAAGTCACTGTGTGACATCTCATTTCAAAATCATAAAAATACGGGTCTCAGCCCACTTTTATATTTTCACGGCACCTCATGCCAATTTCTCTATCACAATCGCACGAACAACTCACGTGCCAATATCATCATCATTTACTCACGACACTTCGTGCCCACATTTCATATCACAACTGCACGGATAATTCACGTGTCAATATCATCATCATTTACTCACGATACCTCGAGACCACATTTCATATCACAACTGCACATAAAGTTCACGTGCCAATATCATCATTATTTACTCACGGCACCTCGTGCCCACATTTCATTTCATAATCCTCCTGGCAATAGCCACATGCTCCCAATTTTAACATAGATTAGACTATTATCAATTTACCAACAACAAGACAAATTACACAAGATATAAAATTAAACACAAGCAAAATCACAACATCACATGATAATTACCAACGCAATAACCCCACATCATCACATAAAAATTACCAACACAGTAAATCCACATCATCATGTATCATCCCTGACAATAGCCACCATTATCTCTCTTATAGCCACCCTTATCACTCATATAATAGCCTCCCTTATCCCTCCGCCCTGACAATATCAATAGCCACCCTTATCACTCATATAATAGCCTCCCTTATCCCTCCGCCCTGACAATATCAATAGCCACCCTTATCACTCATATAGCCATCCTTATCGCTCCGTATAATATCCACCCTTATCACTCCGCCCAGATAATATCCCAACACACATAACTACGGTATAACTGTGGCATTTCACAACATCACATGAAAATCACAACATCACATGAAAATTACCAACGCAATAACCTCACATCATCACATAAAAATTACCAACACAGTAACTCCTTATCATCACGTATCATCCCTGACAATATCCACCATTATCTTTCTTATAGCCACCCTTATCACTCCTATAGCCACCCTTATCGCTTCGTATAATATCTACCCTTATCACTCTGCCCAGACAATATCCTAACACACATAACCATGGTGAAATGTCATCGTTATACCCACATGATATCAAGAGTGAAATGCCACCCTCATATCCTCATAATAATAACTCAAATCACACAATAATTTACACGAAATATTATCACGACAACACAACACAATCAATTCCTATCACAATTTGTCCAACAACCACAACCAGTTCCAATGATATAGTAAAATTAATAAACTTCTCAAAAATAGCCCAAGGCTCCACACAACATATATAAAATCTCAAAAACAATCAACAGAGATAGAAAATACTCAGTATAGGGCAACACCTTCATTAATCCAAATTTTTGATAATTATATTAACGCCTCAGTTTAAACTTAGTTCATTAAATATTTACACATGAAAAATTCATAATATAATTATTTTCAGGAAATATCAAATCAACAAACTCGCGGAATTTACATAAATATTCAAGTAACAATCCCATCAAATTGTCATGTAAAAATAAATTCAACAAACAAGGATTGAGGCATGGCAAATAGATGATTTAATAAATGCCAATAATTATCCAATTTACTGCACGGTAATGCCTAAGACTTTAACCCAATAAAATTTGTACATATAAGCCCGAGTACGTACTCGTCACCTCGCCTACATGGCTTTTCACATTTCTCAAATGACACATAAGACTCGATGCCTAAGGGGTAATTCTACCACTCAAGGTTAGGCAAGATACTTATCTTTTTTAAGTTATGCTGATATTCCAAAATTGTCTTCTTGCTTGAATTGACCTCCGGACAGCTCAAATCCATCCAAATTAATTGTATAACTTCATTAAAATTCATTGGAAACAAATTTCGGATAATAAAACATAGACTTAAAATTTTATTCTAAAAAGTCAACCAAAGTCAACACGGGGTTCGCCTCTCGGAACCCGACAGAAAATTTATGGAATCCGAACACCCATTCCGATACGAGTTCAACCATACCAATTTTATCGAATTCCAATAATAAATTGTCCTCCAAATCTTTAATTTTCGTTTTTGAAAAGTTTTATAAAAATACCAATTTCCTCCATTAAAACTCGAATTAAATGATGAATAACCATAGATTCATGAAATATAATCACTTTCGGATGTAGAATACTTACCCCAGTAGAAGTCGTGAAGCAATCCTCAAAATCACCCAAAAATCGAGCTCAAAAAATCCCAATCGAAAATGAAGAAATGACAGATTTTCAATCCTTAAGTTTCTGTCGAGGTTCGCATTTGCAAACAAAAACTTCGCATTTGCGAATGAACAATAACCTCCCATGAACAGTGTTTGCAATTGTGATACACTGTTCGCAATTGCGAACTACAATAAAATCCAAAAATCATCGCAATTGCGATAAATTGTTCGCAATTGTGAATGAACAGTAACCTTCAATGAACAGTGTTCACAATTGCGATAAATTGTTCGCAATTGTGAATGAACAGTAACCTTCAATGAACAGTGTTCACAATTGCGATAAATTGTTCGCAATTGTGAATGAACAGTAACCTTCAATGAACAGTGTTCACAATTGCGATAAATTGTTCGCAATTGTGAATGAACAGTAACCTTCAATGAACAGTGTTCACAATTGCGATAAATTGTTCGCAATTGTGAATGAACAGTAACCTTCAATGAACAGTGTTCACAATTGCGATAAATTGTTCGCAATTGCGAATGAACATTACCTCACTAGAAACCAACAAACTCAAACTTCTCTGAAATGATCCGAAACTCATCCGGAACCTCGCAGACACAAACCATATATGAATTTCATTCATAATGCACGATACGGACATGCTCGTGCACTCAAAACACTTAAAAGAGGTAGTTTTGACCCGATATTGACCATGGTCAAACTCCCAAATTGTTTTAACTTTACTAGTCTCTCAACCAATAATCCAAAAATACACTCAAGCCCCTCGGGACCCCGTTAAATCATACCAACAAGTCCCAAAATATGATACGAACTTAGTCGAGGCCTCAAATCACATCAAACAATGCCGAAACTACGAATCGCGCCTCGAATCGAATTATGAGTTATGAAATTTCCAAATTCTATAATTTGTGCCGAAATGTATTAAATCAATCCGGAATGACTTCAAATTTTGCACGAGAGTCATAAATGACGTAATGGAGTTGTTCCAATTTTCGGAATCGAAATCTGACCTCGTTATCAAGAATTCAACCTTCGGTCGAACTTTCGAAAAATCTTATATTTTCAACTTTCTCCAAAATGCGTTGAATTGACCTACGAACTTCCAAATACAAATCATGTCACACGCCTAAGTCCAAAATCATCATACGAAACTATTGACATCATCAAAATTTCATTCCGCGGTCATTTGCTCAAAAGTCAACTCTCTGGTCAACTCTTTCCATTTAAGCTTCAAAAAATGATAATTGTTCTTTAAATTAAATTCTGAATCTTCTGGAAACCAAACTCGACCACACACAGGTCATAATACATATTACGAAGCTTCTCGGGACCTTAAGTCGCTGAACGAGGCGTTAATTCTTAAAACGACAAGTCGGGTCGTTACATTCTCCTCCTCTTAAACATACATTCGTCCTTGAACGTGCCAAGAATCTTTCTGAGGAGTTAATTTACTGAATGTATTTACTGCACACATACTCGCGGGTGGTTCTACATCACCATAAATTTAACAGGGGTCAGACAATACCATTTCAGTTGAGATTACTTCTTTGATCCACACTTATACCCTTTAAAACCAATTATTTACACTCCAAAAAATTTCAAAAGGCCTTATTTTTCATATTAACACATGGTATTAGTTTCACCCGGCTATAGCAATTCGTTCCTACGTACACATTATACGTATGGCCATAACCACATCTCTGATCATAATAGCTGTTCATAATTTAATTCCAGCATTCTCAATTAATCTCATATTAACCAAAATCTCATTTCAACTTTTCGTAACATTGACAGCAACACGTGAGGCATGAAGACATCATAATTATTTATCCGAATTAACGAGTCGCACGGACACTCGCCTTATAGGCTAACACTCAATGTCTACAGCACGAATATGGCTAAATATGCACAGAAATATATAAAAGAATTATCAAATAAGCCTAGCAGACATAACTCCCTATTAATACTATAGTACAATTTTAATTTCGCAAAGGGAGAATTTAAACTCATAAGTTTTTCACCACAAGGACCTCGTCCTTATAGAACTTCCACCGCGGCCTGTAGCCCAGTTCAAATATTTCACATCATATAAAAATTGTGAGGATCTCGTCCTCAACTCCGAATCACAAGTATTTTGCACATTGTGCCAACTGAAAATTTTCATTTCCTTTCTTTCTTCTTTTTAATAAATTTCGTAAATAATTTTCACAACACATAATGAACCCCCATACTTGTAGGGCATATAATTCATAAAATTGAATTCAATTATTCTGAAATCACATTGAAACCCAATGTAGAGAGTAACAGAAAGTCACTTTTAGACTTATAGTCCTCAATAGTGTACAAAATAAAAATGATAGACACGGGCTAACATCATCGAATCTCCCAATAGAGATAAACATATAAGTGGTCACAAAATTACGAAGCTTACCCATAAGCGGAGCATAATAGGAGGACGCACCTTAATATTCATAACCAAATCAAATTAAGGAAAAAATATCCTTTTATAACAAATCAGGATTATACTTATAATGACACCATCTGGTGTAGTGGCCTCAGCCACACCATACCAAATATATCAATGGGTTGAGCCTCCCCCTCTATGGCACCCTCTACCCTCCTGCCCTCCACCCCTAACTAGTTGTGCTCGTGGGGTAGTAACTGCATTGGGGCCCATAGCCTGAGTGTTCTGATAGAATCCACCCTTCCCAAATCAGGGACAATCTCTCATGATGTGTCTAGTATCACCACACTCATAACAACCCCTCTGAGGTTGCGGCTGCTTGAACTGAGTCTGTGCCGAATAACTGGAATAACCACTGTAAGAATTTCGTATCGGTGGTGCACTATAAAAACTTACTAGAGCAACCCGAGTAATCTGATATGCGAACTGAGTTGGCCGACTGCTCGAGCCTCCGCCATAATGGGTCATAGCTGAAGAGTAAAATTTACTGAACCCTCTAGAGCTTCAAGACCTTTTGGCCTCCTTAGACTTCCTTTCCTTACCTAGAACACCCTCAATCCTCCTCGAAATCTCCACTACTTGATAAAATGGAGTATTAGTTTTCAACTCTCGAGCTATGCATATTTTAAGATCATAATCGAGCCCCTCAATGAATCTGCGGACACGCTCTCTGACTGTAGGTACCAAGATAGGTGCATGACGGGATAACTCACTGAACTTGATACCATATTCTGACATTGGCATAGTGCCCTAACGCAACCGTTCAAACTCTGTGCGCCACGCATCACGGAGAGTCTGGGGAACAAACTCTTTCAAAAATATTTCCGAAAATTGAGCCCAAGTTGGTGGCATTGCATCGACTGATCTACCTTCTTCATAAACTTGCCACCACTGATACGCTGCGCCTGACAGTTGAAATGTAGTAAAGGAAACTCCGTTCACTTCCACAATACCCATGGTGTGGAGAATACGGTGACACTTTTCTAGAAATCCTTGGGCATCCACTTAAGCTATGCCACTTAAAGTAGGTGGGCTATACCTCTTAAACCTCTCAACTCTCTTTTGTTCTTATCCTGATACCACTAGCCTGACCTCAGGCTGAACCGGAATAACATGTTGTACCGGTACTACACCGAAACCTGACTAATATGAACTCACTACTATGGGATACGGGTGTTGGAATCTGAGTTACTCTCCCAATTTGTGAAATATTTGGTGCAACAGATATCAATCCCGCCTGGGTTAACGTACCAAACATATTCAAGAACTGTGCTAATGTCTCCTAAAGTCCGGGAGTAACAACAGGTGCTTCTGGTACCTGTCCCCCAACTGGAGCTACTGGCGGCTACGCAACTGCTGCTTTGATAGGTGCTCTAGTTGCAGAACATGCCCTCCTTCGGCCTCTACCGCGGCCCCGAACTCCTGTGTTCCTAGCAGAATGCACGGGTGCCTGCTCAGCTGACCCCGTAGCACGTATCCTCATCATCTGTGAGAGAATAGAGATACAAAGTCTCAAATTCAAAATTCAACAAATTCCGCACGACAGGAATGAAAGAAGTGGAAATTTCCTAACAGTTCTGTAGCCTCTCGAAGATAATTACAAACGTCTTCGTACCGATCTGCAAGACTCGTTCGTGACTCATAGAACCTATGAACCTAGAGCTCTGATACCAACTTGTCATGGCCCAAAATCCCACCACAAGCATCGTGATGACACCTAGTCTCTAAAACTAAGTAACCCGATTATAATTACATTTCAAGCCAATTTTTTTTTTTAATAGTAACTAACAGCGACAATAGTTACAAACAATCTCCCAAGACTGGTAATACTGAGTCACGAACTCTAGCTAAATATATGAAATGATCTCAACGATCGAATACTCAATACTGTTTGATTAATAATTAACAGTACAATAAAATGGAAAGACTTCAAGGGACTACGACGACCAAGCAGCTCTACCTTGAATCCTTGCGATCACACTTTAACTCTATCTGAGTCCGATAGCTCCAATACCTGGCTCTGCACAAAATGTGCAGAAGTGTAGTATGAGTACACCATAGTCGAATACATTCCCTTCAAATAAATATATTTCAAATATAATTCTTTCAAATAAATCTCTTTCAAATATAATTGTTTCAAATAAATCTCTTTCAAATATAATTCTATCAAATAAATCTCTTTCGAATATAATTCTTTCAAATAAATATCTTTTGAATAAAAGTCATTGTGTGACACCTCATTTCAAAATCATAAAAATACGGGTCTCAGCCTACTTTCATATTTTCACGGCACCTCTTGCCAATTTATCTATCACAAATGGCCGGACAACCCAGGTGCCAATATCATCAGCATTTACTCACGACACCTCGTGCCCACATTTCATATCACAACTGCACGGACAATTCACGTGCCAATATCATCATCATTTACTCACGGTATCTCATGCCCACATTTCAGATCACAACTGCAGGGACAGTTCACGTGCCAATATCATCATTATTTAATCAAGGCACCTCGTGCTCATATTTCATTTCATAATCCGCTTGAAAATAGCCACACACTCCCAATTTCAACATAGATTAGACTATTATCAATTTACCAACAACAAGATAAATTGCACAAGATATAAAAATAAACACAAGGAAAATCACAACATCACATAAAAATTACCAACGCAATAACCCCACATCATCACATAAAAATTACCAACACAGTAACTCCACATCATCACGTATCATCCCTGACAATAGCCACCATTATCTCTCTTATAGCCACCCTTATCACTCATATAATAGCCTCTCTTATCCCTCCGCCCTGACAATATCAATAGCCACCCCTATCACTCATATAATCACCCTTATTGCTCTGTATAATAACAACCTTATCACTCCACCCAAATAATATCCCAATACACATAGCCACGGTAAAACGCCACCGTTATACCACATGATATCAACAGTGAAATGCCACCCTCATATCCTCATAATAATAAGTCAAATCACACAATAATTTACACGGAATATTATCACGACAACACAACACTAAATTCCTATCACAATTTGCCCAACAACCACAACCAATTCCAATGATATAGTAAAATCAATAAATTTCTCAAACATAGCCCAAGGCTCCACACAACGTATATAAAACCTCAAAAATAATCAACAGAGATAGAAAATACTCAGTATAGTGCAACGCCTTCATTAATCCAAATTCTTGATACTTATATTGACGCCTCAGTTTAAACTTAGTTCGCTAATTATTTGCAGATGGAAAAATTCATTATATAATTATTTTCAGGAAATATCAAATCAACAAACTCACGAAATTTACATAAATATTCAAGTAACAATAACATCCAATTGTCATGTAAAAACAAATTCAACAAACAAGGATTGAGGTATGGCAAATAGATGATTTAATAAATGTCAATAATTATCCAATTTAATACACAGTAATGCCTAAGACTTTAACCCAATAAAATTTGCACATATAGGCCCAAGTACGTACTCGTCACCTTACGTATACGGCTTTTCACATTTCTCAAATGGCACATAAGACTCGATGCCTAAGGGCTAATTCCCCCACTCAAGGTTAGGCAAAATACTTACCTTTTTGAAGTTATCCGATATTCCAAAATCGCCTTCTTACTTGAATTGACCTCCGGACAGCTCAAATCTATCCAAATTAATTGTATAACTTCATTAAAATTCAGCGGAAACAAATTCCGGATAATAAAATATCGACTTAAAATTTTATTCTAAAACGTCAACCAAAGTCAACGCGGTGCCCGCCTCTCGGAACCCGACAGAAATATTCTCGGAATTTGAACACCCATTCCGATACGAGTTTAACCATACCAATTTTATCGAATTCCAATAACAAATCGTCCTCCAAATCTTTAATTTTTGTTTTTGAAAAGTTTTACAAAAATCCTAATTTCCTCCATTAAAACTCGAATTAAACGATGAATATAACCATAGATTCATGCAATATAATCACTTTCGGATATAGAATACTTACCGCAGTCAAAGTCATGAATAAATCCTCAAAATCGCTCAAAGACCGAGCTCCAAAAATCCTAATCGAAAATGAATAAATGATAGATTTTCAATCCTTAGGTTTCTGTTGAGGTTCGCATTTGCGGACAAAAACTTCGCATTTGCGAATGAACAATAACCTCCCCTGAACAGTGTTTTCAATTGCGATACGTTGTTCGCAATTGCGAACTACACTAAAATCCAAAAATCATCGCAATTGTGATAAACCGTTCGCAATTGTGAATGAACAGTAACCTTCAATGAACAGTGTTCACAATTGCGATAAATTGTTCGCAATTGCGAACTACACTAAAATCCAAAAATCATCGCAATTGTGATAAACCGTTCGCAATTGTGAATGAACAGTAACCTTCAATGAACAGTGTTCACAATTGCGATAAATTGTTCGCAATTGCGAATGAACATTACCTCACTAGAAACCAACAAACTCAAACTTCTCTGAAATGATCCGAAACCACCCCGAAACTCATCCGGAACCTCCTGGACACATACCATAAATGAATTTCAATTATAAAACAAGCAACGAACCTACTCGTGCACTCAAAATACTGAAAATAGGTCGTCCTGACCTGATATTGACCATGGTCAAACTCCTAAATTTCTTAACTTTACTAGTCTCTCAACCAATGATCCAAAAATACAACTAAGCCCCTCGGGACCCCGTCAAATCATACCAACAAGTCCCAAAACATAATACAAACTTAGTCGAGGCCTCAAATCACATCAAATAATACTGAAACTACGAATCGCACCTCGAATCGAATTATGAGTTATAAAATTTCCAAATTCTATAATTTGCGCCGAAATGTATTAAATCAATCCGGAATGACTTCAAATTTTACATGCGAGTCATAAATGATGTAATAGAGTTGTTCCAATTTACGAAATCATAAAACGACCTTGTTATCAAGAATTCGACCTTAGGTCGAACTTTCCAAAAATCTTATATTTCCAACTTTCTCCAAAATACGTCGAATTGACCTACGAACTTCCAAATCCAAATCCGGATACATTCCTAAGTACGAAATCACCATACGAAGCTATTGACATCATCAAAATTCTATTCCGGGGTCATTTTCTCAAAACTCAACTCTCTGGTCAACTCTTTCCATTTAAGCTTCAAAAAATGAGAATTGTTCTTTAAATTAAATTTCGAATCTTCCAGAAACCAAACTCTACCATACACGCGGGTCATAATCAATATTACGAAGCTTCTCAGGACCTTAAGTCACTGAACGAGGCGTTAATTCTTAAAATAACAAGTCGGGTCGTTACACCCGAGGGCTAGGATGGGTTTCGGGAGCGTTTTGGAGTGTTTTGAAGAAGGTTCAGCTTTGCTGGTGTATTTGTTCTCTCATTTGCGAGGCTTTCATCGCATTTACTAGATCATTCTCGCTTTTGAGATGATGGGCTGGGGCAAGGGAGTTTGCATTTGCGAACAATTTCATCGCTTTTGCAATTAGGCAGCTTCCTGTGATGACCCAAAATGTCATCTTTAAATTTAATAAGTAATTCTATATTCTAAGACCTTGAAAAATACCATTTATCATTCCTCGACTTGTGTGCACAGTCCGTATAATTTTTTGAGAAGTTTTTATGAGAAAAATGGATTAAAATGGTTAATAGAGCTTTGAAACTCAACTAAGTTGACTTTGGTCAACATTTTGAGAAAACAGATTCGGATCAGTGTTTAGAAAATTTTGATAGGTCCGTATCGTGATTTGAGACTTGGGCGTATGCCCGGAATCGAATTCCGCGGTTCCTAGCCCGAGTTATGGAATTTTGATGAAATATTAAAAGCTTGAAAGCTTAATGATTTCTAAGAAATTACTCATGTTGGATTTATTGACCTCGGGTCCGTATTTTGGTTCTGGAGACCGGTATATGTCCACTATAATATGTATGACTTGTCTGCCGAATTTGGTGAGAATCGGAGTTGATTTGACATGATTCGGACGTCCGGTTGTAAAAAATATAAGTTTTAAAGTTTTCTTGTAAACTTCCTTTGATTTGGTGTTTGATTCATAGTTCTAGGTGTTGTTTTGGTAATTCGATCATGCGAGCAAGTTCGTATGATGCTTTAGAACTTGTGTGCATGTTTGGTTTGGAGCCCCGAGGGCTCGGGTGAGTTTCGGATAGGCTACGGGATGATTTCGGACTTAGGAAATCTAGTTTTCTGCAGACTTCAGGCTTCTGGTGTGTTCTTCTTCGCATTCGCGAAGGTACTCTCACGAACGTGAAGAGAAAATTGGGATGGCACATTTTGTGCTTCGCGTTCGCGACCTAGTGACCGCGTTCGCGAAGGCTTGAGGTTCAAAACTTCGCCTTCACGATAGAAGCCTCGCGTTCGCGAAGGGAAAGAGACTGGCCAGGAAAATTAGCCTTCGCGCTCGCGAAGGGCATCTCGCGTTCGTGAAGGCCAAGCCAGGCATGCATCGCGTTCGCGAAGTAGCCCTCACGTTTGCAAAGAGTAAAATTTGATAGCACATAATTGTGCTTCGCGTTCGCGACATAGTGATCGCGTTCGCGAAGGCTTGAGGTTCAAAACTTCGCCTTCGCGATAGAAGCCTCGCGTTCGCGAAGGGATAGAGACTGGCCAGGAAAATTAGCCTTCGCGTTCGCGAAGGGCATATCGCGTTCGCGAAGGCCAAGCCAGGAATGCATCGCATTCGCGAAGTAGCCCTCGCATTTGCGAACAGTAAAATTTGACAGCACATAATTGTGCTTCGCAAACGTGAGGCACTGACCGCGTTCGCGAAGGGTAAAAATCCCAGAAATAGAACTTAAGTTCTGGAAATGGGGTTTCGACCCATTTTCAATTCTTTCACATTTTTGAGCTCGGGTAAGGAGATTTTTGGGCGATTTTCACGGGAAACATTGGGGTAAGTTTTCCTTATCCTATATTGATTATATTTTATGATTTTATACTCATTTATATCATGAAACTGTGAATTTATGGAAGAAAATTCAGATTTTTATAAAATCTTCTAAAAATAAAAATTTAAGATTTGAAGGTCCATTTGATATTGGAATTGGACAAATTTGGTATAGTTGAACTCGTATCGGAACGGGTGTTCGGATTTCGTGAGTTTAATGAATTTTAGATTTTTATTCAAAAAATTTGTAAATTCATATGGAATTAATTCCTATGATTAGTATTGAATATATTGAATTGTTTGTGAATAGATCTGAAGCTTTCGGAGGCAAATTTAAAAGAAAAGGTTGTGGTTGAATAATTGATTTGGAATTTGCAAGCGAGGTAAGTGTCGGGGTTAACCTTGACTTGAGGGAATAGAACCCTTAAATTATTTGTTATGTGAATTGCATGTGAACGAAGTATAGGCGAGGTGACGAGTGTCTATACGTCGTCAAATTAATTGTTTGCCTGCCTACTCAAAATAAATCATAAATTATTTTTAATCATAAATTAATTATTATAATAATTGTTTCTCTCTTATTCTTTGTCAAATATTAATTCTTTAATTTCTGCATTAATTGTTACATGCTATTTGAATTATGTGATTTAATTGTTATTTGACATTTAGCATATTAAATATTAAACTGCCTATTTTCTCCCTGATCTCTCTAATAATTTGCTATTTGTCATTGTTTGTTTCATGATTAAATCATAATTATTGTATGCTTGTTGTCTTATGATTTTATATTAATTGTTGCATTTATTGGGAAAATTTCTTCTATAAGAATTGATTGAAATGGAAATATTGGAGGATCGGGTTGCACGCCGCAACAAACTTATTAAAAGTTAATATTGGAGGATCGGGTTGCATGCCGCAACAGACTTATTAAAAAGTCTATATATATAGACTTGATTAAAATAAATATATTAGAGGAGCGGGTTGCACGCCGCAACATAACTGAATGTGAATAGGTTGTGAGAGCGGGTTTCACGCTGCAACAAAATTGAATGTGAATATATAGTAAGAACGGGTTGCACGCTGCAACAGAATTGATGGAATTGATAATTGATTATGACTGTTGCGTTGGCTTCAATTATAATAAATGAGTTACCTGATTTATTTCTATTATTTGGGGTTGTTATTATTACTGCGTACAGGTTAATGTAAGTGAACTGCCTTAGCCTCGTCACTACTTCGTCGAGGTTAGGCTCAGCACTTACCAGTATATGGGGTCGGTTGTACTGATACTACACTCTGCACTTCTTGTGCAGATTTTGGTGTTGGTCCTAGCGGCGTACCGTAGACTTGCTCGGATTTCAGCTATTCAGAGGAGACTTGAGGTATAACTGCACGACGTTCACAGTTCTGAAGTCCCCGTCTACTTTACTTTAGCTGTGTGTTTATTTCCAGATAGCTTTATTTTATTCAGACATTTATTTGTATTTATTCTAAAAGTTCGTGTACTTGTGACACCAATTCTGGGATGGTATTTAGACCCCATTGTTTTGATGGATTATTTCACTATATTTCAAACTTTGCCTAGCAAGTGAAATGTTAGGAGCCATCACGGTCCGAAGGTGGAATTTTCGGGTCGTGACAGTTGGTATCAGAGCACTAGGTTACATAGGTCTCACGAGTCACGAGCAAGCTTAATAGAGTCTGAAGGATCGGTACGGAGATGTCTGTACTTATCTCTCAAAGGCTATGAAGTTTAGGAACAATATCACTTCTTTCTTATTCTGTCATGCGATTTTATTCTATCATCGATGATTGAACCATTCTACTCTTATTCTCTCGCAGATGATGAGAACACGTAATACCCATATCGATGGACAGGGACCAGAACCCCCGGCGGCAACAATGGTCAGGGGTAGAGGTCGAGGTCGAGGTCGTGCTAGAGGCTGAGGCGGAGGCAGAGGTAGAGCTCAGTACAGAGCTCGAGCAGCTGCACCTGTTGAAGAACCTCAGATAGACCTTCAGGAGGAGGTCCTAGTTCAGAATGTACAAGTTGGACCAGTTCAGGTCCCGAAAGGATTCATAGCCACTCTAGTGCTTCAGGACCCTCTAGTCCAATTGGTGAGTCTTATGGAGGGTGTGGCCTAGAATTGTACATTTTTAGTGGCACCAGCCGACTCACAGGCTGGGGGAGGAGCACAAACTCCCACTACTCCCGCTCCGGAGCATATGGCTCCCTAGAATCAGGCTCCAACAGCCCCGTCTGTTGGGGTAGTTCAGCAAGTTATTGCGGCACAGACCGGTGATAATCCCGCCATGTCTTTTGAGGCCTTATTGAGACTGGATAAGTTCGCTAAGATCTTTCCAGTTCCCTTCAGTTGTACACCTTCTGAGGACCCACAAGATTATCTTGAACGCTGACATGAGGTGCTGTAAAACATGGGTATAGTTGAGACCAATGGAGTTGATTTTGCTGTATTCCAGATGACGGGTTCCGCCAAGAGGTGGTGGAGAGATTACACATTGACCCGAGCAGTCGGATCACCTACACTTACCTGGGATCAGTTCTCTCAGCTATTTCTGGAGATTTTCCTCCCTATCACACTGATAGAGGAATTCCGCAAGCAATTTGAGCGTCTACAGCAGGGCAGTAGGACTGTTACTCAGTATGTGTCCCATTTTGTGGATTTGGCCCGTCATGCTCTCTTTTTACTACCCACGGAGGGAGAGAGAGTGAGGAGGTTCATTTAGGGACTCACTCACCCTATCAGACTTCATATGGCCAAGGAGACCGGAAGTGAGATTGCTTTTTAGGCGGCTACTAATGTCGCAAGGAGGATCGAGATGGTTCTTACATAGGAAAGAGGGCAGAGGTCCGATAAGAGGCCTCGTTAGTTCGGTGGTTACAGTTCTACCTCACCTGGAGGCAGGGGTAATTTTGGTAGGGGTCATCCTCCCAGACCGTTTCATTCAGCACTTCATGTATCTCCCGGTGCTTCAGGGAGTCACGGTCCTATTATACCTTACTGGTTGCCCAGAGTAAGGCATAATAGGACCGTGATGCCCTGAAGCACCGGGAGATACATTGAGTGCTGAATGAAACGGTCTGGGAGGATGACCCCTACCAAAATTACCCCTGCCTCCAGACAAGGTAGAAATGTAACTACCAAACTAACAAGGCCTCTTATCGAACCTCTGCCCTCTTTCCTGTGCAAGAACCATCTCGCTCCTCCTTGCGACATTAGCAGTCGCCTAAAAAAGATCTCACTTCCAGTCTCCTTGGCCATCTGAAGTCTGATAGGGTGAGTGAGTCCCTCAATGAACCTCCTCACTCTCTCTCCCTCCGTAGGTAGTAAAAGGAGAGCATGACAGGCCAAATCCACAAAACGGGACTCATACTGAGTAACAGTC
>AWOL01S0082894.1:3284-19042 GCA_000715115.1 Nicotiana otophora | reverse complement strand
CTTGCGGAATTCCTCTCTCAGTGTGATAGGGAGGAACTTCTCCAGAAATAGCTGAGAGAACTGCTCCCAGGTAAGTGCAGGTGATCCGACTGCTCGGTTCAATGTGTAATCTCTCCACCACCTCTTGGTGGAACCCATCATCTGGAATACAACAAAATCAACTCCATTGGTCTCAACTATACCCATGTTTCACAGTACCTCATGGCAGCGTTCAAGATAATCTTGTGGGTCCTCAGAAGGTGTACCACTGAAGTGAACTGGAAAGAACTTAGTGAACTTATCCATTCTTAATAAGGCCTCAAAAGACATGGCGGGCCTATCACCAGTCTGTGTCGCAACAACTGGCCGAACTACCCCAACTGGCGGGGCTGCTGGAGCATGATTCTGGGGAGCCATCTGCTCCGGAGAGGGAGTAGTGGGAGTTTGTTCTCCTCCCACATCCTGTGAGACGGCTGGTGCCACTAGAAATGTACTATTCTGAGCCACACCCTCCATAAGACTCACCCATCGGACTAGAGCGTCCTGAAGCACTGGAGTGGCTATGAATCCTTCCGGGACCTGAACTGGTCCAACTGGTACATTCTAAAATGGGACCTCCTCCTGAAGGTCTTCCCGAGATTCTACAACAGGTGCAGCTACTCGACCTCTGGACTGAGCTCTACCTCGGCCTCTAGCACGACCTCGACCTTGACCTCTAACCCTGGCCATAATTGCCACTGGGGGTTCTGGTCCATGTCCATCGGTAGAGGTACTACATGTTCTCACCATCTGCGAGAGAATAATAGTAGAATGGTTCAATCATCGATGATAGAATAAAACCGCACGACAGAATAAGAAAGAAGTGATATTGCTCCTAAACTTCATATCCTCTAAGAGATAAGAATAGATGTCTCTGCACCGATCCTTCAGACTCTACTAAGCTTGCTTGTGACTCGTGAGACCTATGTAGCCTAGTGCTCTGATGCCAACTGTCACGACCCGATATTTCCACCTTCGGACCGTGATGGAGCCTAACATTTCACTTGCTAGGCAAGCCAACGTTAGAATAACATTATCTATTTTTAAAATAATTTTTAAATTTAGTAATAACAAGGAAGCAAATGCGGAAGCAATTTTGAAATATTTCATAATAATAATGATGTCTAAATATCATCCCAGAATTGGTGTCACAAGTGCACGAGCTTCTAGAATAAATACAAATAAAGGTCTGAATAAAATAAAGCTGTCTGGAAATAAACACACAGCTAAAGTACAATAGACGGGGACTTCAGAACTGCGGATGCCATGCAGTTATACCTCAAGTCTCCTCTGATAGCTGAAATCCGAGTAAGTCTATGGTACGCCACTGGGACCAACTCCAAAATCTGCACAAGAAGTGCAGAGTGTAGTATCAGTACAACTGACCCCATGTACTGGTAATCGCTGAGCCTAACCTCGACGAAGTAGTGACGAGGCTAAGGCGGTTCTCTTACATTAACATGTACGCAATATTAGTAACAACAACAATAATAGAAATAAATCAGGTAATTCACTTATAATAATTGAAGGCAACTCAGCAATCATAACCAATTATCATTTCCATTAATTCTGTTGCAGCCTGCAACCCGCTCTCACAATATATTCACATTCAATTCTGTTGTAGCGTGCAACCCGCTCTTAGTATGATTTATTCACATTCAGTTCTGTTGCGGCGTGCAACCCGCTCCTCCAACATATTCATTTTAATCAAGCCTGTTGCGGCGTGCAACCCGATCCTCCAATATTAACTTTTTAACAAGTCTATTGCGGCGTGCAACTCGATCCTCCAATATTGACTTTTAATAAGTCTGTTACGGCGTGCAACCTGATCCTCCAATATTAACTTTTCAATCAATTCTTATAGAATCAAATTCCCCAATAAACGCAACAATTAATATAAAATCATAAGACAACAAACATACAATAGTTATAATTTCATTATGAAACAAACAATGACAATAAGCAATTTATTATAGACATCAAGGAGAAAATAGGCAGTTTAATATTTAATATGCTAAATGTCAAATAACAATTAAAACACATAATTCAAATAGCATGTAACAATTAATGCAAGAATTCAAGAATTTATATTTTGACAAAGAATAAGAGAGAAATAATTATTATAATAATTAATTTATGATTAAAAATAATTTATGATTTTTCAAGTAAGCAGGAAAATAATTAATTTAATGACGTATAGACACTCGTCACCTCGCCTATACGTCGTTCACATGCAATTCACATAACAAATAATTTAACGGTTCTATTCCCTCAAGTCAAGGTTAACCCCAACGCTTACCTCGCTTTCCAAATTCCAAATCAATTATTCAACCACAACTTTCCCTTTTATATTTGTCTCCTAAAGCTTCAAATCTATTCACAAACAATTCAATATATTCAATACTAATCATAAGAATTAATTCCATATGAATTTATAAATTTTCCGAATAAAAATCCGAAATTCATTAAAATATTCGACAGTGGGATCCACGTCTTAAATCCCGGAAAAACTCGCGAAATCCAAACACTCGTTCCGATACGAGTTCTACCGTACCAAATTTGTCTAATTCCGATATCAAATGGACCTTCAAATCTTAAATTTTTATTTTTGGAAGATTTTATAAAAATCTGATTTTGTTTTCCATAAATTCACGGATTCATGATATAAATGAGTATGAAATCATGAAATATAATCAATATAGGATAAGTAACACTTACCCCAATGTTTCCCGTGAAAATCGTCTAAAAATCGCCTTACCCGAGCTCAAAAATAGGAAAGAATTGAAAATGGGTTGAAAACCCATTTCCAGAACTTAAGTTCTGTTTCTGGGAATTTTACCCTTCGCGAACACGGTCAGTGCCTCCCGTTCGTGAAGCACAATTATGTGCTGTCGAATTTTACTCTTCGCGAATGCGAGGGCTACTTTGCGAACACGATGCATGCCTGGCTTGGCTTTCGCGAACGCGAAGGCTAATTTTCCTAGCCAGTATCTTTCCCTTCGCGAACGCGAGGCTTCTATCGCGAAGGCGAAGCTTTGAACCTCAAGCCTTCGCGAACGTGAAGCACAAAATGTGCCAGCCCAATTTTCTCTTCGCGTTTGCGAGAGTACCTTTGCGAACGGGAAGAAGAACACACCAGAAGCCTGAAGTCTGTAGAAAACCAGATTTCCTAAGTCTGAAATCATCTCGTAGCCTATCCGAAACTCACCCGATCCCTCGGGACTCCAAACCAAACATGCACACAGGTTCTAAAACATAATACTAACTTTCTCGCACGATCGAATCGCCAAAATAACACCTAGAACTACGAATCGGACACCAAATCAAAGGAAGTTTTGAAGAAAACTTTAAAACTTATATTTTTACAACCGGATGTCCGAATCACGTCAAATCAACTCCGATTCTCACCGAATTCGGTAGACAAGTCATAAATATTATAGTGGACCTATACTAGGCTCCGGAACCAAAATACGGACCCGAGGTCAATAAATCCAACATCAGTAATTTCTTAGAAATCATTAAGCTTTCAAACTTTTAATTTTTCATCAAAATTCCATATCTCGAGCTAGTGACCTCGGAATTCGATTCCGGGCATACGCCCAAGTCCCAAATCACGATAGGACCTATCGAAATTGTCAAAACACTGATGTGGGTCCGTTTGCTCAAAATATTGACTAAAGTCAACTTAGTTGAGTTTTAAAGCTCTATTTCACATTTTAATCCATTTTTCACATAAAAACTTTTCCAGAAAATTGTACGGACTGTGCACGTAAGCCGAGGAATGATAAATGGTACTTTTTGAGGTCTTAGAACACAAAATTACTTATTAAATTTAAAGATGACATTTTGGGTCATCACAGTTGCGCATTTGTATTTTTGTGAGCTTTGAAGTTGAGTTTACTACCTGATAATTATAACTAAGATGACTTATATCCCTTTGCCTTTTAACCTAGAGCCTATACTTGAAGTGTCTATGCATGTGTTTGCCCAACTATTTTTCTGAGTTACTACTATAGTCCTTTACTTTGTTTAGTTATTATTATCGTTAAACCAAGCATGCTTATCTCAACTCCATGTTTTTTCCTTTCAGTGATGATTATGTCGTGATATTCACTCCCCACGCATCTTATTTGTCTTATGGTTGAGTTCATTATTTGATAATCCTAACTGAGATAAACCTGAAAGTTCAATAAGTCCATATCACTTAACTAAGTTGAAAGAACCTATGTGTTTAGATGATCTCCCCTTCTATATCTGCATCTGCTAGCCCTGAGGGTAGTTTCTGGGCTATCACCGTGACCTTCTCCTAATCACACCTAACTGTTGGATGCATTTGTAGGAGACTACCTTGTCTGAGTTAAGTTGTCTTCTTTTCATGAATCTTTGTTGTACATATTCTGTTAAGGTTAAGCTACTTTCATTTTTCCTAGAGTAGGTCATGATCTTGTTTGGATAAAGTCAACTGGTAATTACTGCATAACTAAGTTTGTTTGTCCCATGATTAGTTGAGATCTTCATATACACGTGTAATCCAAAACTTGTGTAGTACATCCATGTCCTCAATCTCTTTGAGCCATTGTTGATTTTGTAAAGCTTGCATGCATCTATCATTTACTTATCTTCCATGAAAATAGGACTTAGTCACTATGTTATAATTAAGTGAGACTTTTAGAAATTGAAGCTTGATCACTTCATACTTACATACTAAGCAAGACTTATATTTGAGTTGAACTTGTTTTGATACAATGCTTCCATTTCCTTTCTTCATTGACATATTCAATTTGGTTCTGTAATGTGTAAAGTCCCTCTACTTATATCAGTTCACTACCTCATTTACCCTGTCTATGTACAGTTGACTCAATGTTACAAGTATCCCTGCTTAACTCTGTAACACCATGTTCTGTCTTGAATTATGCTCAGTTCTTCTCCTTATTATTAATATGAAACTGAGCTTGATTCTCAAATATTATGAAGTCCCCTTATTGATATTATCTGAACATGATGACTGATGGTAGGCTATAATCTCATATTTTAGTCGCTTATTGCACTCTAATTTACTGCACTTTGATTGAGTTGAGCTTTAATCGCTAGTGTTTTGCACTAATTGTATGTTTTATGCCTTATAGGAGTGATTCCTAGCTATGTAGATATTTTGGAATGAATTCAAGCTATTCTGGAGCTTTGAAGTCTGAGTAAAAGCCGAAGGATTAAGTTGGGATCGTGTTCGGGGATCAATGGACAATAATGCACTTAATGAGAGAAACGAAGAATTGAGCTGGGCGCCATCCAGGTGCACGAGCATGCAAGTCAGGCAGAACACTGTCCAAAGTGCGCGGCCATATGCGCGAGCACACTACCAGGTGCGCGGCCGCGCACGTCCAACGCCGTAAAGTATCCTATTTCGCGTAGGAAAAGGTGTTTTTGCTTGGGCCCGACCCTACTTGATATATATACATGGAAAAACGTTATTTTCTAGACTTTTGACACATCTAAGACCTAAGGAGGCTAAGGAGAAGTTAGAGAAGCAAAAGCGCAAGGAGTTCATCATTCAATCCTCACTCAAGACAAGAGTTTGGTTCATTTTATGTTTTCCTTTATTTTAAAAATACTTGTGATGAATTGCTCCAGATCTATGAAGTAGTTCTCTTTAGGATTTGATGGATTTGGTATATTGTTATTTGTTCGTGGATTATAACTCTAGTTTTTATGTATTGAATCGTTTTGGATGTTATAATTGTTGTATCTATATTCACTAGTTTATGTAATCGAGAGAGGCATAACTTGTGATATCGTTGCATTATCTTGTCGGTTGAGTTCATTAATTTTTCTTAGTAATCGAAAGAGGCTAGTTGAATTATTGTTTAACCCAAGTTAGTAGGATAATCGAGAGAGGTTCTCCTAAAGACCAATCCACTGTGAATTCTTGCATATCTTCACTGAGCTTAAATTGGTTCATATTGTGAGGTTGAGACTTAATCGAGACAGGAGTTTCTACTAAACGTTTGAACCAATAATTGAGTGAATTCGAGAGACTCACTTGAAAATTATAAGTGAATTAGCTAAAGTTAAATCGTAAAAAATTATCTAGCACCTATCCTATCAAAACCCTATATTCTCCCATTGATATCTTCCTTTGCTTAGTCCTTGTTGTGATTGTCATTAGTCAATTAGCTTTAGATTCTTAGTTAATTTTAGTATTAATCACATAAATCTAAATTGTCGATCATATGGGATAGAAATCTAGCTACAAACTACAATAATATTGTTTAACTCCAATCCTTGTGGATACGATATTATATTATACTATATTTGACTAGCGAGCATATTTAAGCGTATGTTTTATGCTCGCCAAATTTTGGCGCCGTTGCCGGGGATTGGAAATCAATAATGTTTGAAATAGTTTTGGTGCTAATTAAGGAATTAGGTTTTAGTACTTTTTTTCCTTTCTTTTCTTTTTTCTTTTCTATTTTTATTTTCTTTATTAGTTAACTTCTTTTCAAAATTTATTTTGTAGTACCTAACAGGTTGGAGAAGATACTGTAGATTTTGAACTCTAAATGCTGTAAAGATGGAGTACAACCAGCCTAAGAAAACAGTTGAAGAGTTAGCAGTTGAACATTGTCAGTGGCATGCTATGTATTTTAAATGCGGTGAAAATCATCTATGGGTTGATTGTAAAACAGGTAGGTATTCTTCCTATGGTTTGTATTTTGAGTAGTCTCACTCTGTTTCTAGTTCGTATAGGTATGAGGATTTATATGGGAACAATTGTGACTCTGGTTGGGATGAATTCCCTTATTATGACTAGAATGAAAGCAAAGTGAGATAACAACCTCAAGAGGAGAGTGGTAGTTTAGAAGAGCTTATGTATAAGTTCATGAATAATGTTGAAGAAAGATTTACACAAAATCAAGGACTTATACAAATTGCTGAAGCCATTAAGAACCTAACAACGCAACTAAGTCAAATAGTAAATATACTTTCATAAAGTTCATTGCATTGTGATAGTGAATATATGGAGAAGATGTCCTCTGAGAATGAGTTTACCCAAGAGAATGAGCATTCTTTCTACTTTGCAAGAGGACTATCATTCAACTGAGATGATTGAAAATAAGGTTTTGGTTGACTGTGAAGCAATGGAGGAAGAGTTCAAATCCCTATCCATCTTTCCACATTTACAATCGTTAGTAGAAGAAAATGAGAAACAAATGGTCTTGGACATGCCACGGGAATATTCACATGACCTTTCTTATTTGTTTTCTTATTCTAACCTTGATCATGTGGATTTTATTTTTAGGGATTTACAGGAATATGTATGGAGTGATCCTGTAAAAGAATGCAAAAACAAGTTAAGGATCATCATGAACGAGCAATTCACTGCTCAAGATGAGGATAAGAAAGAAAGAAAAGAGCGAGTCTTGTAGGTATCCTCAGTAGAATTGGTCTTAATGAGCTCCACAAGAAATCCCAAGGAGCGAAAATGAGGAATGAATTCAGAATTATGGGTGGAGTTCATAAGTTCTCAGAAAAGAAGAAAATCCAGGGAAGTTTCCTTTACCTCTTGCTTTAATTATGTATCATGGGGACATGTCACAACTTAAAGTATGGGGTGGGGGATATTTTTATGTATTTATATTTGTTTGTATATTAGTTTTCTTTTTGTCAGTTTTAGTAGTTAGAAATTAAAGAAACAAATTGAAAAAATCATAAAATTGAAACAATTTCGATTTTTCCCGATGATGGATATCACCGACAGGTTTCTTGAGTGATTAAAGTCGAAAGAAAATGACAAAAAGATTTTCTTTTGTAGGTAGTATAATAATTTCCCCTTGATTTTTCTTTGTGTCGGGGTTCTTTTTCAAGGGTTTTGTTTGAACCGGGTGTAGTTAGTTTTAAATTTTTTGTTAGCAGTAGAAAACCGTGTGCTATGATTTGAATTGAAAGCCAATATCTCTTTACTTTATTATGATTTGAGAATAGTGAGCGCTTAGGCTCTATTTTTTACTCTTGTATAAGTACATTAAACTGTATGATCTTAACTTTGCTTAATTGTTTTGACTAGAGTGTCTTGATAATCCAATCTTGAGTGAGTTATGTGCGATGTGTGTGGGGGGTTTTATATCATTATGTGCACTGCAGTTGATATCTAGAACTTGCCCCGTGTGTTTGCAAAGCGAAATAATAGTTTTATTCAGTATTGAAAGTGATATAGGCATTTCTTTGTTGAGCCAGTTATATGCTTTTACCCACCTAATTATTATGTATCTTAGTTAACCCCGTTGAGCCTATAATCATGTTCCTTGGGCAACCACATTACAAGCCTTACCCATTTGTTTGAATTAACCATCTATTTGAACCTTGTACCTCTCATGAGCACTTGAAATTGTTATGAATTGTGCCACAACTTAAAGTGTGGGTGATTGGTTTGTCTTTTGAGTGTAACTATTGAAACAAGGAGAAACGCGCACTTTTAAAAAAGAGTAAGAGCCACTTGAATTGAAAAATAAAGAGAAAAAAATTATTGTATGGTTGTGAAAAATATTCTTTGAAAGTGGTAACTCTTGATATAAAGTGCTTAAAGAAGTAGGGAGTTAATGTATATTGATGTGGAAATGGAGCTATGGTTTGACATAAGTGTGGGGTTTTGAATATTAAATTGTATGTATTAAAGTGCTCAGGGAGGTGTAGTCACTCTAAATGTATCTTACCCGTCCCGCAGCCTACATTACAACCAATGGAAGTCCTACTTGATCCTTGACTGAATGAACTCAATTAGTAGAGTAGTACGCTATGGTCAAGCCTATGGTTCATCTTTTGTGGCATATGAATGTTGTTTCTGAGAGAAGGCGGCCTCTCTCGGGAAAGAAGGCCCAATTTCTCTTCTTTCTTTTTGATTTCAGCTTTCTTTTTTTTTTTTTTTAGGGGCTCAGAAGGTTAAAATGTGTGGGAGTGAGAGAATTCTTTCTATTTGAAGTTCCTAATTATTCTTAATTTTATTGTGTGTAGAGCTACTCTCTATTATTATGTAAGGGCACTTAATTCATGAAGGAAAGGTAATGTCGTTGACCTCTATGTTTGAGTAAGTGAGCGAGTTGTGAACAATGCGTGGTACTTTTGAGTCAAATGCTGAGGCTAGGATGTTACACTGAAACGCTTAGTATATTTTAAATATTCTTGGTACGATGAGTTAGGAGAGTTATTTAAAAAGGTCGTGTCTTTATAAAGTGTAGTTTGATTGCTCGAGCACGAGGCATAACCATGTTGAAGCCTTAGGAATCCCATGTTTGAATATGTGAATTTGTAGTCATGTTGAGAGTTTAATCCTATTCCTGACTGTTGGCATGAATCTATATTGATAATCTTTAAGGTGTTAAGTGGTGTTACTAATCCCTGCATGTGTCAATTACAAACTAAGTAGTTCTCAATTAGTTTGCCACGACAGAGGTATCTGCATCTCTTGTGCTGCTATCTATATGAGTTCTGCATGCTCATATTTCTCTTTGAATATGTTTTTCCTTAATGACTTACTCCTGCAACAATATGATATGAAACTTATTTTTTTATCTATATGTGTTATGAAGTCAGCCCTTTTAGGTTTGCTTGATGTGTATTCTTTATTTAGTGTCAAAGGTAATATGTGCTCTTTTGTATTACTTTATTAAGAGAAAAAGTATATATTTTGTGGTAAGTAATACGTTAGTATTTAGTTTACATTGGAAGGCCCTCATGGGCACCTAAACCCGTAGGGAAAATATGTTGTTAGTGTTAAGGGTATTTGGGAGCGTAGTTTAACTCTAGGTTGGGTTGCCATCCCCGGCACAAGTATTGCCCTGGGCCTTGAATCCCTTGGGAACTTTAAAGTATCGGGGAATCCAAAGGGAGCATCGACCTCGAGTGGGGCTCCCTCATTAGCCTTTAATTCATTGACACTTACAGTTATTTAAGGGTTTAATGTTTAATGATAACAAAAGGTTTCAGATGTGAACTATTTGCCAAGTGAAGACACCACATTAATGTCACGACCCGAAATTCTCACCTTTGGACCGTGATGGCGCCTAACATTTCACTTGCTAGGTAAGCCAACATTAGAATAACATTATCTATTTTATAAAAATAATTTTTAAATTTATTAATAACAAGGAAGCAAATGCGAAAGAAATTTTAAAATAATCCATAATAATAACGGTGTCTAAATATCAACCCAAAATTGGTGTCACAAGTGCACGAGCTTCTAGAATAAATACAAATAAAGATCTGAATAAAATAAACCAATCTGAAAATAAACACACAGCTAAAGTACAATAGACGGGGACTTCAGAACTGCGGACGCCATGTAGTTATACCTCAAGTCTCCTCTGATAGCTGAAATCCGAGCAAGTTTATGGTAAGCCGCTGGGACCAACTCTAAAATCTGCACAAGAAGTACAAAGTGTAGTATCAGTACAACCGACCCCATGTACTGGTAAGTGCTAAGCCTAACCTCGACGAAGTGGTGACGAGGCTAAGGGGGTTCACTTACATTAACTTGTACGCAATATTAGTAACAACCACAATAATAGAAATAAATTAGGTAATTCATTTATAATAATTGAAGGCAACTCAGCAGTCATAACCAATTATCATTTCCATTAATTTTGTTGCAGCGTGTAACCCGCTCTCACAATATATTCACATTTAATTCTGTTGCAGCGTGCAACCCGCTCTCAGTGTGATATATTCACATTCAGTTCTGTTGCGGCGTGCAACCCGCTCTCAGTGTGATATATTCACATTCAGTTCTGTTGCGGCGTGCAACCCGATCCTCCAATATTGACTTTTTATAAGTCTGTTGCGGCGTGCAACCCGATCCTCCAATATTGACTTTTTATAAGTCTGTTGCGGCGTGCAACCCGATCCTCCAATATTGACTTTTTATAAGTCTGTTGCGGCGTGCAACCCGATCCTCCAATATTGACTTTTTATAAGTCTGTTGCGGCGTGCAACCCGATCCTCCAATATTGACTTTTTATAAGTCTGTTGCGGCGTGCAACCCGATCCTCCAATATTGACTTTTTATAAGTCTGTTGCGGCGTGCAACCCGATCCTCCAATATTGACTTTTTATAAGTCTGTTGCGGCGTGCAACCCGATCCTCCAATATTGACTTTTTATAAGTCTGTTGCGGCGTGCAACCCGATCCTCCAATATTGACTTTTTATAAGTCTGTTGCGGCGTGCAACCCGATCCTCCAATATTGACTTTTTATAAGTCTGTTGCGGCGTGCAACCCGATCCTCCAATATTGACTTTTTATAAGTCTGTTGCGGCGTGCAACCCGATCCTCCAATATTGACTTTTTATAAGTCTGTTGCGGCGTGCAACCCGATCCTCCAATATTGACTTTTTATAAGTCTGTTGCGGCGTGCAACCCGATCCTCCAATATTGACTTTTTATAAGTCTGTTGCGGCGTGCAACCCGATCCTCCAATATTGACTTTTTATAAGTCTGTTGCGGCGTGCAACCCGATCCTCCAATATTGACTTTTTATAAGTCTGTTGCGGCGTGCAACCCGATCCTCCAATATTGACTTTTTATAAGTCTGTTGCGGCGTGCAACCCGATCCTCCAATATTGACTTTTTATAAGTCTGTTGCGGCGTGCAACCCGATCCTCCAATATTGACTTTTTATAAGTCTGTTGCGGCGTGCAACCCGATCCTCCAATATTGACTTTTTATAAGTCTGTTGCGGCGTGCAACCCGATCCTCCAATATTGACTTTTTATAAGTCTGTTGCGGCGTGCAACCCGATCCTCCAATATTGACTTTTTATAAGTCTGTTGCGGCGTGCAACCCGATCCTCCAATATTGACTTTTTATAAGTCTGTTGCGGCGTGCAACCCGATCCTCCAATATTGACTTTTTATAAGTCTGTTGCGGCGTGCAACCCGATCCTCCAATATTGACTTTTTATAAGTCTGTTGCGGCGTGCAACCCGATCCTCCAATATTGACTTTTTATAAGTCTGTTGCGGCGTGCAACCCTCTCCTCCAATATTAACTTTTCAATCAATTCTTATAGAATCAAATTCCCCAATAAACGCAACAATTAATATAAAATCCTAAGACAACACGCATACAACAATTATAATTTAAATATGAAACAATCAATGACAATTAGCAATTTATTATAGAAATCAGGGAGAAAATAGGCAGTTTAATATTTAATATGCTAAATGTCAAGTAACAATTAAAACACATAATTCAAATAGCATGTAACAATTAATGCAAGAATTCAAGAATTTATATTTTGACAAAGAATAAGAGAGAAACAATTATTATAATAATTAAATTATGATTAAAAATAATTTATGATTTTTCAAGTAAGCAGGCAAATAAATAATTTGACGACGTATAGACACTCGTCACCTCGCCTATACGTCGTTCACATGCAATTCACATAACAAATAATTTAAGGGTTTTATTCTCTCAAGTCAAGGTTAACCCCGACACTTACCTCGTTTTGCAAATTCTAAATCAATTATTCAACCACAGCTTTCCCTTTTAAATTTGCCTCTGAAAGCTTCAAATCTATTCACAAACAATTCAATATATTCAATAATAATCATAGGAATTAATTCCATATGAATTTACAAATTTTCCAGATAAAAATCTGAAATTTATTAAAATATTCTGCAGTAGGACCCACGTCTCAAATCCCAGAAAAACTTACAAAATCCAAACACCGGTTCCGATACGAGTTCTACCGTACCAAATTTGTCCAATTCTAATATCAAATGGACCTTCAAATCTTAAATTTTTGTTTTTGGAAGATTTTATAAACATCTGATTTTTCTTCCATAAATTCACGGATTCATGATATAAATGAGTATGAAATCATGAAATATAATCAATATAGGATAAGTAACTCTTACCCCAATGTTTTCCCGTAAAAATTGCCCAAATTTCACCTTAGCCGAGCTCAAAAATAGGAAAGAATTGAAAATGGGTCGAAACCCCATTTCCAGAACTTAAGTTCTGTTTCTGGGATTTTTACCCTTCGCGAACGCGATCAGTGCCTCATGTTCGCGAAGCACAATTATGTGATGTCGAAGTTTACTCTTCGCGAACGCGAGGCCTACTTCGCGAACGCGATGCATGCCTGGCTTGGCCTTCGCGAACGCGAGATGCCCTTCGCGAACGTGAAGGCTAATTTTCCTGGCCAGTCTCTTTCCCTTCGCGAATGCGAGGCTTCTATCGCGAAGGCGAAGCTTTGAACCTGAAGCCTTCGCGAACGCGGTCACTATGTCATGAACGCGAAGCACAAAACATGCCAGCCCAATTTGCTCTTCGCGTTCGCCAGAGTACCTTCGCGAACGCGAAGAAGAATACACCAGAAGCCTGAAGTCTGCAGAAAACTAAATTTCCTAAGTCCGAAATCATCCTGTAGCCTATCTGAAACTCACCCGAGCCCTCGGGGCTCCAAACCAAACATGCACATAGGTTCTAAAATATCATACGAACTTGCTCGCGCGATCAAATCGCCAAAATAACACCTAGAACTACGAATCGGACACCAAATCAAAGGAAGTTTTCAAGAAAACTTTAAAACTTATATTGTTTTTTACAACCGGACGTACGAATCACGTAAAATCAACTCCAATTCTCACCAAATTTGGCAGACAAGTCATAAATATTATAGTGGACCTATACCGGGCTCCGGAACCAAAATACGGACCCGAGGTCAATAAATCCAACATCGGTAATTTCTTAAAACTCATTAAGCTTTCAAGCTTTTTCATCAAAATTCCATATCTCGAGCTAGGGACCTCGGAATTCGATTCCAGGCATACGTCCAAATCCCAAATCACGAAACGAACCTACCAGAATTGTCAAAAAACTTATCCGGGTACGTTTGCTCAAAATGTTGACTAAAGTCAACTTAGTTGAGTTTTAAAGCTCTATTTCATATTTTAATCTATTTTTCACATAAAAACTTTTCGGAAAATTGTACGGACTGCGCACGTAAGTCGAGCAATGATAAATGTTGCTTTTTGAGGTCTTAGAATACAAAATTACTTATTAAATTTAAAGATGACATTTTGGATCATCACATTTTCCACCTCTAAAACAAACGTTCGTCCTCGAACGGAGTTAGAAAAAGTACCTGAGCTGGAGAAAAGGTGTGGATATTTACTCTGCATGTCCGAGTCAGACTCCCAGGTAGATGCCTCTACTGGATGACCTCTCCATTGCACCTGAACTGAAGGATAACTCTTAGACCTCAACTGTCGGATCTGCCGAACTAGAATAGCCACCGGCTCCTCCTCGTAAGTCAAATCTTTATCCAATTGGAATGAGCTGAATTCTAACACATGGGACGGATCACCATGATATTTCCGGAGCATAGACACATGGAACACCGGATGAACCGCTGATAAACTAGGTGGTAATTCAAGCTTGTAGGCTACTTCACCCACCCTTTCAAGAATTTCAAAGGGTCCGATATACCTAGGGCTCAACTTGCCCTTCTTACCGAACCTCATTACACCTTTCATAGGTGAAACCGGAGCAATATTCGTTCTACAACCATGAATGCAATATCACGAACTTTACGGTCAGCATAACTCTTTTGCCAAGACTGAGTTGTGCGAAGTCAATCCTGAATAATCTTGACCTTATCCAAGGCATCCTGTACAAAATTGGTACCCAACAACCGAGCCTCTCCCGGTTCAAACCAACCAACTGGCGATCGGCATCACCTTCCGTATAAGGCTTCATATAGAGCCATCTGAATGCTCGACTGGTAGCTATTATTATAAGCAAACTCTGCAAGTGGAAAGAAATGATCCCAAGAACCTCCAAAGTCTATAACACAAGCGCGAAGCATATCTTCCAATATCTGAATAGTGCGCTCTGACTGTCCGTCTGTCTGTGGATGAAATGATGTACTCAACTCCACCCGCGTGCCTAACTCACGTTGTACAGCCCTATAGAAATGTGAGGTAAACTACGTACCTCGATCTGAAATAATAGACACAGGCACATCGTGAAGGCGAACAATCTCACGAATGTAAATTTCGGCTAACCTCTCTGAAGAATAGGTAACTGCCACTAGAATGAAATGGGCTGACTTGGTCAACCTGTCCACAATGACCCAAACTGCGTCAAATTTTCTCTGAGTCCGTGGGAGCCCAACTAAAAAATCCATAGTGATACGCTCCCACTTCCACTCAGGAATTTCTAACTTCTAAAGCAAACCACGAGGTCTCTAATGCTCGTACTTGACTTGCTGACAATTCAGACACCGAGCTACATGTGCAACTATATCCTTTTTCATTCTCCTCCACCAATAATGTTGCCGCAAATCTTGATACATTTTAGCGGTACCTGGATGAATAGAATACCTGGAACTGTGTGCTTCTTCAAGAATTAATTCACGTAGCCCATCCATATTAGGCACACAAATAAGGCCCTCCATTCACAGAACTCCATCTTCCCCCACAGCAACTTGTTTGGCATCACCGTGCCGCACCGTGTCCTTAAGGACAAGTAAATGAGGATCATCATACTGCCTCTCTCTTATGCGCTCATATAAAGAAGATCGAGCGACTGTACAAGCTAGAACCCAACTGGGTTCTGAAACATCTAACCTCTCGAACTGATTAGCATAAGTTTGAACATCTGCAGCTAATGGCCTCTCACCAACCGAAATATACGCAAGACTGCCCATACTCACAGCCTTTCTACTCAAAGCATCGGCCAC
>AWOL01S0082891.1:4534-18014 GCA_000715115.1 Nicotiana otophora | reverse complement strand
ATACGTATAATGTGTCATAGGAACGAGTTTCTATAGCCGGGTGAAACTAATACCATGCATTTATGTGATAATAAGGCCTTTTGAAAATGTTTGGAGTGTAAGGAATTTGGTTTTTAAGTGCATAAATGTGGATAAAAGAAATAATCTCAACTGAAATGGTATTGTCGAGCCATGTTAAGTTTGTGGTGACATAGGATCACCCGCGAGTATATGTGCAGTAAATACATTCAGTAAATTAAGTCCTCAGAAAGATTCTTGGCACGTTCGAGGACGAACCTATGTTTAAGAGGGGGAGAATGTAACGACCCGAGTTGTCTTTTTAAGAATTTAGACCCCGATAAGCGACTAAAGGTCTCGAGCAGCTTCATAATATGTATTATCACCCGCGGGTGTGGTCGATTTGATTTTCAGATGATTTGGAATTTAATTAAAAGAATAATTCTCATTTTGAAGCTTGAAATGAAAAAAGAATTGATCGGAGTTTGACTTTTGAGAAAACTACTCCAGAATGGAATTTTGATGATGTCAATAACTTTGTATGGTGATTTCAGACTTAGGCGTGTGTCTGGAATTAGATTTGGAAGTTCGTAGGACAATTCGACACATTTTGGCAAAAGTTAGAAAATAGAAGATTTTTGGAAAGTTTCCTGAAGGTTGTATTTTTGATAACGAGGTCAAATTTAAATTCCAGAAATTGGAATATATCCATTACTTCATTTATGACTCGCGTGCAAAATTTGAAGTCATTCCGGATTGATTTGATACGTTTCGACATAAAATATAGAAGTTGGATGATTTGGAAACTCATAGTTCGATTCGATGCGCGATTCATAATTTCGGCATTATTTGACATAGTTTAAAGCCTTGACTGAGTTTGTATTATATTTTGGGACATGTTGGTATAAGTGGTTGAAGTCCCGTGGGCCTTGGGTGGATTCCGGATGGTTAACCGATCAATTTGGACTTGAAGAAGACGGCTGGAAATTTTTATTGCTGTTGCAATCGCTTCTGCGGAGTATTTGATCGCACAAGCGACCTCGCAGAAGCAAGGTCTTGCAACGCATAAGGGACTTGAACATAAGCTGATGAAGAAGGCCGTAGAAGCGGCAATTTCTGCGCAGAAGCACCTGGCCATCATAGAAGCAGCCCTTTACGCAGAAGCGAGCCATGGCGTCGCATCGGCGATTCTCGCAGAAGCGGAAATTCTTCCGCAGATGCAAGGGTCGGCTGGGAAGTGCACTTCCGCAGAAGCGAGTTTTGGCTCGCAAAAGCGGCTCCGCAGATACGGCGACTAGTCCACAGGTGCGAAACTGGGCAGAATGTTAAGGACCAAAATGGTCCTTTCGTCATTTTCCATTGGGATTTTTGGAGCTCGGTTTTGGGCGATTCTGGAGGGATTTTTCACAAGCTTGGTTGGGGTAAGTGTTCTATATCCTAAAGTGATTATATTTCATTAATCTATTGTTACAGTCATCATTTAATTCAAATTTAATGGAGGAAATGGGGATTTTTGTAAAACCTTTTCAAAAAAGAGAAATTCAAGATTCTGAGGACGATTTATTATTGGAATTCGATAAAATTGGTATGGTTGAACTCGTACCGGAATGGGTGTTTGAATTTCGTGAAAATTACGTCGGGTTCCGAGAGGCGGGTGCCTCGTTGACTTTTGGCTGTCTTTTAAGAGTAAAATTTTAAGTCGACGTTTTATTATCCGGAATTGTTTCCGATGAATTTTAATGAAGTTATACAATTAATTTGGATAGATTGGAGCGGTCCGGAGGTCAATTCAAGCAAGAAGGCAATTTTGGAATATCGGCATAACTTCAAAAGGTAAGTATCTTGTCTAACATTGATGTAACGACCCGGTCGATCGTTTTGAGTGTATTAGCCCTGATCCCCAATTTACTGCTTTCCCCGTACCTTTTCTGCTTATGTGACTTGCTGGGAGGTCTTGTTTTTGGTTTCGGAGTGTGTTTGGACACTTAGTCCCTAAAATGGAAGCTTAAGTCTCAGGATTTTTACCGTAGTTGGAACTATGTGAAGACCACTCCGGAATGGAGTTCAGTTGGTTTTGTTAGCTCCTTCATGTGATTTTGGACTTAGGAGCGTGTCCGGACTGTAAATTTGAGGTATGTAGCTAATTTAGGCTTGAAAAGGCGAAAGTCAAATTTTTTAGAAGTTTGACCGAGTGGTTGACTTTTTGAAATCGGGGTCCGATTCTGATTCCGGAAGTTGTAGTAGGTCCGTAATGTTGAATATGACTTTTGTGCAAAATTTTAGGTCAATCAGACGTGGTTTCGTATGATTTGGCATCGTTTGTAGAATTTGGAAATTTCGTAGTTCATTACGTTTGGATTGGAGGGTGATTCGTGTTTTTGTTGTTGTTTGACGTGTTTTGAGGGCTATAATAAGTTCGTATGTTTTTTACGACTTGTTGATATATTTTGTTGAGGTCCCGGGGGCCTCGGCTGTGTTTCGGATGCTTAACGGTTTGAATTTGGACTTAGGCAAATGGATGAAGAGTTCTGATAGCTGGTGGTTTCGCACTTGCGGTGGGGAGACCGCAGGTGCATACTCCCACGTGCGGATGAAGGAGCGCAGAAGCGGGAGTTGAGGATATGGAAGGGGTCACAGGTGCGAGTCGAAGCTTCGCAGATGCGGAGAATGAGATGGAGGGGAATATCGTAGAAGCGGACCTTTGTCCGCAGGTGCGCATACGCAGGTACAACCAATTACTCGCAGATGCAGACCCAGTCCCTTAAGGCATTTCCGCACTTGCGAGGGAATTTCCGCAGGTGCGACAATGGGTCCGCAGATGCGGAAGAACTGGACAAAAAATGGGATTTCGAGGGTTTGATTTCCATTTCGATTTTGGGACTTTGAGAGCTCGGTGTGAGGTGATATTTTGAGGTTTCTTCAAGAGGATTGTCGGGGCAAGTGGTTCTAACTCGTATTGGACTATATTTCATGAACCTATTGCTATTTGGCGTAATCTAATTTGGGATTTGAGTTGTAAATCTGGAAAATAATGGCAGTAACTTCATAGGCTAAAATTTCGAGTGTTGGAAGGTGATTTAAGGTTGGATTCGAGTAATTCTTGTATGATTGGACTCGTGAGTAGATGGGTGTTCACATTTTGCGGCTTTGTCGAATTTCGAGATGTGGGCCCGGGGGCCGGTTTGAGCCTATTTCGGATTTGGCTTATAATTTCATGTTTTTCTTGTGGAATTGATTCTTTTAGCCTATATTAATTATATCGTACTGCTTGTGGCTAGATTTGGGGGTGTTGGAGATTGATTCGAGGGACAAAGGCATTTCGGAGTAGGATTTTTGTGTGGTTTGAGGTAAGTAACAGTTTTAAATCTGGTCCTGAGGGTATGAAACCCCGAATTTTGGTATGATGTTATTGTTTGGTAGGTGGCACACATGCTAGGTGATGGGCGTGTGGGCATGCACTTTGGGGGATTGTGACTTGGTCCGTTCCGTGACACTATAAAGTCGAATAGCTTATTGTTAATTACATGTTCCCTCAGTCTTCTAGAAATTTGACTGCTATTCATATTAGAAACCACGCTTAGGCCATATGATATCACTGTTGGGACCCGCAGCGGTCGAGTACCTTTTGAATTAACTGCTATTTGCTGTCTAGAACTTAGTGACAATTTTACTTGTGTGTCATATCTCTGTTTCATCCTCTTTCCTTGTTGATACTTGTTATTATCTCTTTTTGACTGAATTGTATGATTTCTAAGAGCTCGAGAGGCTGGAAAGGTTAGTGACTAGGATAGGACCTGAGTGCCTAGCTGTGAGCTATGTGACGTATATGGATCGGATTGCTCGCCTCAATGAGCCTTATGGCTATTTATGGACTGTGGATTGGGTTGCACGCCGCAACGAGCCTTGTGGCTATTTATATGATTGAGTCAGTCTGCACGCCACATCGATATAGCGCTTGGGCTGAAAGGAGCCCCTCCGGAGTCTTCACACCCCCAGTGAGCGTAGGTACCTATTGGGTGTGAGTACTGAGGGCTGAGAGCTGAGTGATTGAGTTGTTGTGACGAGTTGAGTTACTGTTGCCTTGAGAGGTTGTACTTGTTTTCATTTGTTGATGCACTTAGTTGCTATCTATCATTATTCTAAAATTTCTAAAAGATTCTATATCCGGATTACCTGAACTTGAACTGTATAAAACTGATTTGACTCAAACTGCCGAATTTGAAAGCATGTATATTCTTTGCTGAAATTATTGGAAATGAACTGCATTTGTATAGCTCAGCACTACCTTCTCAGTTCCTTATTTATTTCTGTTACTTACTGAGTTGGTTATACTCATGCTACACCCTGCACTTCGTGTGCATATCCAGGTGTTCCCGGTCATAGCGGGTATTGATATTTGAGCAGCTGATTCCGGAGACTATCGAGGTAGCTGCATGGCGTTCGCACGCCTTGGTTCTCCTTCCTTATCTTATTCGCATTTCAATTCTTATTCCTTAGATGTTGTATTAGACTTCTCCANCTCATTTCAATTCTTATTCCTTAGATGTTGTATTAGACTACTCCTGTTGTAGATGCTCATGTACTCAGTGACATCCCGATGTCGGGCTATTTTTCCGCACTTATGCTTTGGGTTTTTCCCTATTTTTATGAAAAACTCTGGTTATTCTTTAATGTCTTAATTTATTTCTGTTAAATGTTGAAAGTGTTTTGGAAATGTTTGCTTCCCTAGTATCACGATAGGCGCCATCACGATAGGTTAGGTTTTGGGTCGCGACACTTGAGTGGGGGAATTACCCCTTAGGTATCGAGTCTTCTGTGCCATATGTGAAATCTGAAAAGCCGTGTACGTGAGGTGATGAGCACGTACTCGGGCTTATATGCGCAAAAATTTATTGGGTTAAAGTCTTAGGCATTATTGTATAGTAAATGGGATAATTGTAGGCATTTATTAAATCCTCTATTTGCCAGGCCTCAATCCTTGTTTGTCGAATTTATTTTTATATGACAATTTAATGTGATTGTTACTTGAATATTTAGTGAATTCCGTCAGTTTGTTGATTTGATATTTCCTGGAAATAATTATATTATGGATTTTTTATCAACAAATAATTAATGAAATAATTTTAAACTAAGGCGTTCATATAATTATCAAGAATTTGGATTAAGGAAGGCGTTGCCCTATACTGAGTATTTTCCATCTCTGTTGATTGTTTTGAGGTTTTATATGCGTTGTGTGGAGCCTTGGGCAATTTTTGAGAAATTTATTGATTTTACTATATCATTGGAGTTGGTTGTGGTCATTGGGAAAATTGTGATAGGAATTGATTGTGTTGTGTTGTCATGATAATATTCCGTGTAAATTGTTGTGTGATTTGAGTTATTATTATGAGGATATAAGGGTGGCATTTCATTGTGGTTAAGTGTATTGGGATATTGTGTGAGCGGAGTGATAAGGGTGGCTATAATACAGCGCGATAAGGGTGGATATTATACGGAGCGATAAGGGTGGCTATATGAGCGATAAAGGTGGCTATTGATAGGGGATGATATGTGATGATGTGGAGTTATTGTGTTGGTAATTTTTATGTGATAATGTGGGGTTATTGCGTTGGTAATTTTCATGTGATGCTGTGATTTTCCTTGTGTATATTTTTATATCTTGTGCAATTTATCTTGTTGTTTTGGTAAACTTGATAATAGTCTTATCTATGTTGAAACTGGGAGCCTGCTGCTATTGCCAGGCAGATTATGAAATGAAATGTGGGCACGAGGTGCCGTGAGTTAATTATGATGATATTGGAACGTGAATTGTCCGTGATGTTGTCATATGAAATGTGGCACGAGGTGTCGTGAGTAAATAACGATGATATTGGCACGTGAGTTGTCCGTACGGTTGTGATAGAGAAATTGGCACGAGGTAACGTGGAAATATGAAAGTGGGCTGAGACCTGTATTTTATGATTATGAAATGTAGTGTCACAGTGTGACTTTTATTTGAAAGATATTTATTTGAAAAAATTATATTTGAAAGATATTTATTTGAAAGGAGTATATTCGAAATATATTTATTGGAAATTATTATATCCTAAAGATTATTACTTAAAAAACATATAGGCGGACGATCTATATCTGGAGGACTTGATTAATTGGTTGTACTTGTATTCATTATTCGATGAGCAATATTTATGGTGTTCTTGTTGCCCTACTGTGTATATCACTAGTTTATTATTGTTACCATCATTGTTATTTATTTTCTATTATTTTTGTATACTATATTGCACAGGTTATTAGACTAGTGAGTGTCTTGACTGTACCTCGTCAGTACTCAACTGAGGTCAGTCTTGATACTTACTGGGTATCGACTGTGTTGTCCTCATACTACACTTCTGCACAATTTTGTGTAGAGCAAGGTATTGGAGATATCGGACACGGACAAAGTTAGATTGTGATCACAAGGATTCAAGGTAGAGCTGCTTCGTCGTCGCAGTCGCTTGGAGTCTTTCATTTTTATTGTACTATTAATTATTAATCAAACAGTATTGAGTATTTGATCCTTGAGATCATTTCATGTATTAAGTTAGAGTTTGTCACTCAGTATTACCAGTCTTGGGAGGTTGTTTGTAAATTATTTCAGCTATTAGTTTCTATTAAAAATGGCTTGAATTGTAATTATAATCGGCTTACATAGCCTTAGAGACTAAGTGACATCACGACGCCTGTGGTGGAATTTTGTGTTCTGACATTATAAGTTTCCACCTTCTTATCGTTTGCTTCGATCTTCTTTTCCCCCGACTCAACTCCTTTTATTAGTTCTTTGAGCATCTTTATGATTGCAGGATCGGCCCCCGATTCATTCCCGTTCGATTTCCTTGCCACCGATTTGACCCTGTGAACAACTTCCTGGGATGGCTCGGGCTCGATCCTGCTTGGTGCATGATTCTGGTTTTGGAGCTAGGCTATCGCAGCTTGTTGAGTATGCAATATCTCGAAGATCACCCGAAAGCTGATTCCGCCCTCTTCGCCACCTTGAGCGCTCTGAGCGGCTGATCGAACATCCCTATGGATGCTACTCCCCGGATAGATGGCCATATTTGCATTAACGGCTACATGCGATCTAACGTCAATTTGATCTATAGCCGGAACTCCATCGAGGCCAACTGGAGGTACGTCTTTCCCTAGTGCTATGTTGTCATTTTCGTCATAGTGACCGAAGTTACACTTGTACGGGTGTTGCCTTAGAGTTCGACATTTTGATCCTGGAATCAAAGATACTCACAAGAACAAGTGAAAAATAGTGTGCGTTACGAAAGTTTGTACCAGACAATCACTATTATCCTTATCCCCACGGTGGGCGCCACAATTGAACTTATACGCGGTTTTAAGGATACGTGATATATCTTGGCACAAATTAAGAGAGTATATTAATATTAAATTTGACAATAAAAGAAATAAATGTTGTAACGACTCGACCGGTCATCTTTCTTTCCAGGACCCCGTTACCCTAAATAAGACTCCTCGTATGTTCTTTTACTGTTTTATGATTTGCGGGAATGGTTAGTTTGAGATTTGGGAGGGTTCAGCTTGAAATCGGAACAATTGGTTCCTTAAGTTGGCCTAAAAGGCTAAGTTTGACTTCGATCAACATACTGAATAAACGAACTCGGGATCGGGATTTGATGATTCCAATAGGTTCGTATGATGATTTTAGACTTGGGCGTATGCTCGATTTGGGTTTTGGATGACCTAGGAGAGTTTCGGCGCATAATATCAAAAGTTGGTTCTTGAAGAATTTTCAAGTTCTTTAAATTTGTCTTGGAGCTGGTTTTGGTGTTATCGAGGTCCAAACAGAATTGCGAGAAAGGAAATAGGTCCGTAATGTCCTTTAAGACTTGCACGCATAATTTGGTGTCAATCCGAGTAGTCTAAGTACATTTCGACGTATTTTGAGTGAATAGAGGAACTTGAAGTTCATAAGTTTGATTCAAATGGTTTTAGGGTGTGATTAATAGTGTTAAGGTTGTTTCGAGTGTTCCGAGAGTTTGAGCAAGTCCAGTTTATGATTCTAAACTTTTTGGTATGTTCGGGCAGGGCCCCGGGCGCCCCGAGTGTCAATCGGACGAGGCTCTGACCAAGTTGGGAGCTTGGAGCAACAGTTGACGCTCCCAGACCTGTCATAATCGCACCTGCGCTTGGCCACTAGTAGGTGCGGGCTCCCAGGTGTGAGCCATCAGCCGCAGAAGCGAGAAATAGAGGGCAGCCCAAAATCCGCAGATGCTGAAGATTGGACGCACCTGCGTGAGCGCAGGTGCAAGAGCCATGGTCGTAGGTAAGGCTAGGCTTGCAGAAGCGGCCCTCCTTGTCAACAGATGCGGAGCCTAGCCAGGTGAGGGAAAGGCGCACCTGCGAGGCATTTGCCGCAGATGCGGCCAAAAGAACTGTAGGTGCGAAAGTCGCTGGGTAGTGAGGTTTCATTTAATATGGGAATTAGGCCATATTTATCACATTTTCTTCCACTCTTGGGGGATTTGAGAGCTTTTAAGGAGGGGATTTCGCCCTAGATTTGTGAGGTAAGTAATTTCTACTTAATGCGAGTTTAATACATAGATTATGGGTAGATTGTAACATAAAAATTAGTATAAATCATGGGTTTAGATGAAAAAACTAAGGTTTAATAAAAATGAGATTTTACCAAGAAAATGGTTATGGGACTTAGTGTAAATCATATATTTATGTTCCTAAGGTTATGGGTAACAACTTTCTTTGAAAATTTTCGGAATCCGGGCACGTGGGACAGGGGGTGAATTTTTAGAATCTTGTTTTTAGGGTTGGGTAACCTCTTTAATAGTTGGAATATGAATTTTTGAGCATGTATTGATTAGTTTATATACGATTTGATTAGTTTGGGATTGATTCGGCACCAACTTGAGGGTGTGAGCTCATTCTTGAACCGGGAAGTAGGCTTGAGGCGAGGTAAGTCTCTTTTCTAACCTTGTAAGAGGGAATTAACTCTATAGGTGAATGGAATTAAGAATGTGCTTCTATTTGTGGGGGCTACGTACGCACGAGGTGATGAGAGTCCGTACGTAGTTACTAATTATGCTATTGTCCGGGTAGTCTAGGGCCCATATCATGCTATGCTTACAAATGCTTGTAACCTATTTGATAATTTAAGTGCTTAAATCATATTGAAACTTGAAAAGAGAAGTTGTAAAAGGCTAAACTTTATTTTCATGACCGTTAATGAGAATTTGGTATTCTGTTGAATAATTTCCCCTTAATAAATCTGAAATTGGTTGTTGTAAATGTATTTTCTCATTCGTGGATCGGGTCGAACACCTCGATAGTAGATAGATGCATTTATTGTTCATTCCGTTCGACCCTCGGCAGTGCGCCGTTTAAATATTTTGTTGGATCGGGCCATACAACCTCGGCATAACTTGTGTATGATAAATCTTTGGAACCAATTTGTAATTGATATTGCTTCTTTGGCTCGAGATATAAATTGTTAAATGACGAAAAGAATAAACTTGGGACATAATATTAGGGAAGGGATTATTTACTGTTTCCTGTTATTGGGTTTCTGTATTCTTCATGTAATCCATGCTTAATTAATATTTGCACATATTATTGTTAGCCCATAGTAAGTGTCAAAGTCGACCCCTCATCACTACTTCTTCGAGGTTAGGCTGGATACTTACTGGGTACATGTTGGTTATGTACTAACGCTACACTTCTGCACTTGATGTGTAGGGTCTGAGGCAGGTGCACCTAATTATCTGTCTGGCGTGCGTACTTGATCCTGGTTCGAGAGTTAACAGTGAGCTGCCCTTCAGAGTCGTTCACCAGCAGGCCGGAGTCTCTCTTTCATTTTGTTTCTGCCTATTGTATTTCAGACAGTAGAGTAGACATCTTTTGTATATTGTACTAGTTGCCCACATACTTGTGACACTAGATCTTCGCACACATTAGTAGACTTGAGATTTTGGTTTCATTCCTATGGTTATAAATACTTCTAGCTACTTTCATTTATTAACTTAAACCTGTTTCTTATTAAATCTTTAAATTAAGGAAATATTGCTACATGGGAAAGTAGTTAAAAGTGGGAAATTATCGGGTTGATCACTATCGGCTTGTCCAGCAACAGTGCTGGACGCCATCATGGCCTGATACAGAATTGGGTCGTAACAATATCGTAGCTTGTAGCATTTGTTCAAGCAAAGGGATCTCAATTTGAGACAACATAGATGGATTGAGTTTCTAAAGTATTATGACATCACCATTCTTTATCATCCGGGAAAGGCGAATGTAGTTGCACTGCCTTGAGCATGAAGTCAGAGAGTATGGGTAGCTTGGCATAAATTTCTGCATAGGAGAGTCCACTAGCCTTGGATATTAAGTCCTTGGCTAACAGACTTATGAGGTTGGATATTTCAGAGCCCATCTGAATTCTTGCTTGCGTCATTGCCCAATCCTCACTCTTGGAGAAGATCAAGCCTCGACAGTTTGATGATCCGCACCTGTTGGTTCTTAGAGAGACGGTAGTATAGGGTAGTGCCAAGAAGGTTTCTATTGGCGAGGATGGTGTTGTGCCACTCCAGGACTGTCTATGTGTTCCTAATGTCGATGGCATGAGGGAGAGGATCCTAGAAGAGGCGCATAGTGCTCGATGTTCCATTCACCTAGGTGCTACGAAGATGTACCGTGACTTGAAGTAGCATTATTAGTGGCGGCGGATGAAGAAGGACATAGTTGAGTATGTCCCTAGATGCCTAAATTGCTAGTAGGTTAAGAATGAGCACTAGAGGCTAGGAGGCCTACTCCAGCAAATGACTATACCTAAGTGGAAGTGGAAGCGCGTCACTATGGACTTCGTAGTTGGGTTGTCGCGGACATTGCAGCAATTTGATGGAGTTTTGGTCATTGTAGATAGATTGACCAAGTCGGCAGACTTTATTCCTGTGATGACTACATATACTTCAGAGAGATTGGCCTATATTTATATCCAGGAAATAGTTTGGCTGCATGGTGTGCCCGTTTCCATCATTTCGAATAGAGGTCCTCAGTTTACTTCATATTTCTGGAGAGAGGTACAAAGGTAGATGGGGACCGGCGTAAGGCTAAGCACAACATTTCATCCGCAGACCAGCGGTCAGTCGGAGTGGACAGTTTAGATATTGGAGGACATGCTCAGAGCATATGTGATTGACTTTAGACAGCAGTGGGATTGATTCTTGCCTTTGGCCGAGTTTGCTTACAATAACAGTTACCAGTCCAACATCGAGATGGCTTCGTTCGAGGCTTTATATGGTCGGCGATGTGGTTCTCCCATTGGGTGGTTTGAGCCCGGCGAGGATAGGTTGTATGGTACTGATTTGGTGAAGGATGCCTTGGAAAAGGTTTGGTACCGATGAAGGGGATCATGAGGTTTGGGAAGAAGGTCAAGTTGATCCCAAGGTTTATAAGCCCATTTGAGGTGTTGAGGCGAGTTCGGGAGGTTGCTTATAAGCTTGCTTTACCTCCCAGTCTATCGGGAGTTTATCCAGTTTTCTGCGTGTCTATGCTCCGGAGGTATCCTCCTGACTTGTCACATGTGTTTGACTTCAGCACGATTTAGTTAGATAAGAGTCTGGGTTATGAAGAGGAGATACTTACCATTGTTGATAGGCAGGATCGCCAGTTGAAATCCAAGAGGATTTCTGTGTTGAAGGTCCAGTGGAGGGGCCAAACAGTCGAGCAGGCGACTTGGGAGTCCAAGGAAGACATGCGGAGCAGCTATCCTCACATGTTCAACACTCTAGGTATGATTCTAGACCTGTTCGAGGATGAACATTTGTTTAAGAGGTAGAGAATGTAATGACCCGACCGGTCATTTTGCCTTCTAGGACCCCGTTCCCCTAAATAAGACTCCCCGTATAAGCTTTTAATATTTTATGACTTGCGGGGATGGTTAGTTTGAGATTTGGGAGGGTTCAGGTTGAAATCGGAACAATTGGTTCCTTAAGTTAGCCTAAAAGGCTAAGTTTGACTTCGGTCAACATATTGAATAAACGACCTTGGGATTGGGATTTGACGATTCCAATAGGTTCGTATGATGATTTCAGACTAGGGCGTATGCTCGGTTCGGGTTCTGGATGACCCGAGAGCGTTTCAGCGCATAATATCAAAAGTTGGTTCTTGAAGAATTTTGAAGTTCTTTAAATTTGGCTTGGAGCGGGTTTTGGTGTTATCGAGGTCCAAATGGAATTTCTAGATCAGGAATAGTATTGTAATATCATTTAAGACTTGCACGCAAAATTTGAAGTCACTCCGAGTAGTCTAAGTACGTTTCGGCGCATTTTGAGTGAAAGGAGGAACTTAAAGTTCATAAGTTTGGTTCAATTGGTTTTGGGGTGCGATTCTTAGTTTTAATGTTGTTTCAAGCATTCCGAGAGTTTGAGTGAGTCCGTTTTATGATTCTAAACTTGTTGGTATGTTCGGGTAGGGCCCCGGGAGCCCCGAGTGTGAATCGGACGAGGCTCAGACCAAGTTGGGAGCTTGGAGCAACTGCTGAAGCTCCCAAATTTGTCATAATCGCACCTGCACTTGGCCAGTTGCAGGTGCGAGCCATGAGCCGCAGAAGCAAGAAATGGAGGACAGCCCAGATTCCGCAGATGCGGAAGATTGGGCGCACCTGCGTGAGCGCAGGTGCGAGAGCCATGGTCGCAGGTGCGGCTAGGCTCGCAGAAGCGGCCCTCCTTGTCCGCAGATGAGGATCCTTGCCAGGTGAGGGAAAGGCACACCTAGGAGGCATTTTCAACAGGTGCGGGACCGCAGATGCGGCCCAAAGTAATGCGGGTGCAAAAGTCGCTGGACAGTGAGGGTTCATTTAATACGGGACTTAGGCCATTGTTATCTCATTTTCTTCCACTCTTGGGCGATTTGAGAGCTTTTAAGGAGGGGATTTCTTCCTAGCTTTGTGAGGTAATTAATTTCTACTTAATGTGATTTTAATTCATAGATTATGGGTAGCATTTAACATGAAAATCGGTAGAAATCATGGGTTTAGATGAAAAACCTAGGGTTTAATAAAAATGGAATTTTACCACGAAAATGTTTATGGGACTTAGTGAAAATCATATATTTATGTTCCTAAGGTTATGGGTAACAACTTTCTTCAAAACTTTCCGGAATCCGGGCACGTGGGCCCCGGGGGTGAATTTTTAGAATCTTGTTTTTAGGGTTGGGTAACCTCTTTAATAGTTGGAATACACATTTTTGAGCATGTATTAATTAGTTTATATACTATTTGATTAGTTTTGGTTAGATCGTAAACTTTGTATATTAGTATAATTTTTCTGACCAGTCTTTGAAAAGGGCGGAAACGGTGAGGCTTCTTCACTCCTCCGGTTGCTGGTGCTAATTTCCTTGCATCTTTTAGCGTCTCTCTCTGATATCATTCATCGGACTTCCAGTGACCACCGGACCAGGTAAGACCCCCACCCCA
>AWOL01S0082887.1:0-10659 GCA_000715115.1 Nicotiana otophora | reverse complement strand
CTTAGTTATCTTTGTTGAAAGTTACGGAAAGAAGATTTGCTTCCCATATTATTATGACTTCTTATACTCCTAAAGTTAAATTATCATTGGAAAAAATGGTGATGGATGACGAATGGAAGAATTATAAGGGATATAAAGCGCGTGAAATAAAATCTCGTGAGATTGAATGGTGGGATACTTTTTGAAGTGTACGGAACCAATTGTACACGCTTAGAAGTGCGACCTTGATTGTCCAAAATTGCACCTTATTTACGACATGTGGGATACAATAATTGAAAAAGGGACTTTATTTGAGCATGATGAGAAAGATCTTATTACCGGCCAATCAAAATTTTTTTGATACAAATCTTGTGGCTAGGTGGAAGAAAAGTAATACTCCGTTGCATTGTATGACACATTCATTGGTTCCAAAATACTATCATGAGTCGTGGCTTAAAGGTGAAAGCAATAACTTGCTCCTAATGAAGATATAGAGATTTCACAAAATAGGCTCAAAGAGATTTCAAAGATCCAAATGATTTAAAGCAAATGTTTTTGGAGTATGGGGCAATTTGTTGTGGGAAAGGTTACTTTGGTGAGCCTCATGTGCTTGATTGGAGCTCTATTTTGGTGGGCTAACCATGGTGTAAATGCTCCACTTTTACAAAGTTTGGCTTACAAATTGCTTTCCCAACCGGCTTCATCTTGTTGCGAAAGGAATTGGAGTACTTTTTCATTGACTCATAGCATCAAGAGAAATAAGCTAGCTACTTCTAGAGCCGAAGATTTAGTTTTTGTCCATTATAATCTTCGCTTGCTCTCTCGAAGAAAGGAAAAATATACAAGTAGTCCAAGCATATATTGGGATTTAGGTATATATCCATATCCATCATTTGATATTTCTTGAGTAATTGTTTTAGTATGATACGTTCCTTTCACAATCTTCTAAATTCATTTTGGTGTTGTTTTAGGGGAGATCATTTTAATATTGATGAAAGTACCAATGATCTAGTTGAATTGTCAATAGACGAACCTCAACTAGAAGGAGTCTTAGAGGAAGTTGAAGATTGCAAGAAGATGACTTTTGAATAGAATGTACTCAAGCGACAAGTCTAGCTTAGTTTAAATGTGCGTGTTATACTTATTTTTGGTCTATGAACTTGCAATTTGTGTAAGACTTTCTTGTGGTCATTTGACTAGCTAATTATTTAAAACTTGTGATTCTCTGTTAGTCTATTTAGTTCTAACTTTTAAAGGTTTGTTTTATATCTCTTTTTAACTTTTATTTGTTATATTTCAATAGGTTTATAGTATCTTATTTTAATACTTTGTTGTGCGAGTTGTAGGAAAATTTGATGAATCGTGCCATTTGGAGATTGTCTACATGTCTGCCTACGACTTAAAAAATAAAAGACTCGGTTACCACAAATTACATGTATGTTTTCCATATAATGTCTCATAATTATGTACATCTGTATAGCTATATTTTTTGATGAATCCTAGTATTTAGATCATGAAGTACCCGTGTCGGACACCCACACATGGGTCCAAGTAACTTAGCTTGAAGGCGTTTCCTTTTGTTCAATGACTAAACGAATTTGTGTTGTTTCCTTGTTCAAATGGTTAATCTGATTTCTGAATTGCAGTTTCAAAGGTGCTTTTGAGATGCCATTTTCTACTATTTCGGGAAAACTACTTTGTGAGGATCTGCTGCCACTTTTTCCTATTGCATCCTCTTCAAAACTAAAGCCTTACAAGGTTCCTGCATCAGTATCTTACAATGAGGTACTTGTCCGGTCTTCCTAAGATCCTTATTTTTTCCTTTTCTCTATTTAGTAGGCGTTTGAACATAAGAATTGTAAAATTCCGGAAAAAGGTGAAAGAAAAATTTCAAGTGAAAATGGTACTTGAAAGTTAGAGTTGTGCTTGGACATGAATACAATTTTGGGTTGTTTTTGTGAGTGATTTGAAGTGAAAATTTTGAAAACAGCCTTTTTGAGTTTTTCAAATTTTCGATTTTTTTTTGAAATTCATCTTCAAGTGAAAATTGAAAACTGCATGGCCAAACACTGATTTCGAAATTGTATGGCCAAACGGCCCCTTAGTGTAATTAGGTTATTTGGTATTAAAAACCAAATCTTTAAGAAAACTTCCAACTCGGAAGGGATGTTTTGGAACGAATGATTTGCTCTCAGCTCTTTGTGTAATAATAACTCATGAAAATTTGGTGGAGCTTCAAAAAGACTTCATCAAGGTTTGGATATGTCGTGGTCCAAAATGGCTAAAACAATGTTGATAAAATTATGATAATCGTTGTCTGATTCTCATTAAAGAGTTCTGAAAGCTTAATTTCACTGTAGGTGTATCCTAACCGTCGAATTGCTTTTGTTATACCTGATTATTCTTGGAGCTGTTGAAAGTTGGTAATTTCTCATCCCTTCCATTTGTCAGGACATTTTGCATGAGTATTCAGAGAGTGAAATACATCAACAGGCACTCACTGGGTACATATCCTTCAAATTGCCAGATGATTGTTTCTCAATCGCAAACTGCATTGGTATTGTCAGGGGCCTTACACATGATTTAGGCAAACTAGAGGGCATATCGGATCCAGTAGAAGCAGCCCTCTTATGTATTCCTGATGGATATCACTGTATTGACCTCTCACTTTATAAAGTAAGCGAAAAATTGTCACCTGGTATTAATTTTGTGGACCTAAAAGTTTTCTACCCTTCAACTGCCATATAACATGTCACCATTCAAAGCAGGAGGGTCAAATTGTTTTACTGTTAGATGAAACTGCAACCACTTCTGAGAGCTCTGGAAATGCGTACATGATGATTCTACAAGCCGGTGACCTCCCATTTGTATCACTTTCAAAATCTAACACTCTCAATTCTTGGAAACTTCACGAACTTCAGGTATATGACATCATCACTCCACCAAATATTTGCATAAATTTCTTGGACATTCTGTATCCTATGGCATACATTCTATTTTATGATCTTGGTTGGACTAATTTTGTCCAGTTTACACCATTGCATGGCATCACTGAATTTGAAATAGGTAAAGAAGTATCTTTACATGCTACATACTACACAGTTTGTTTATCCGAACATCAGAACTAAGTGCTCTGATGCTTTCCCCCTAATTTTGTGTTGATTTCAACGTGATGATCAGCTTTCTTAGATGCCTTATCTTTTCCCATTGATAGTTGTGATAAACAAGGTATGGAAGAATCAAAGTTGGTGTTTTATTCCATGAAGTGATACATATATATACATGTACATAGGATCTTAACGAAAAAGTAAAAGGAAAATCCTAAAAATCTGCTATCAAATCTCAATACTTATTCTATCTATGTATAGTACAAGCAATCTGTCTACATTCATTCTTTATGTCTACATTCATTCTTTAACACTCCCCCTCAAGTTGGAGCATAGATATTGATCATGCCCAGCTTGTTGCAAAGATGATTAACTCGAGTTCCATTTAACGCCTTTGTGAATAAATCAGCCAATTGATCTCTTGTCTTCACGTAACTAGTAGAAATCAAGTTTTCCTTAATCTTCTCACGAATAAAGTGACAGTCAACTTCAATATGTTTTGTCCTTTCATGATACACCGGATGTATGAAGAGCGGCTTGATTATCACACCAAAGTTTTGTTGGTGTAGTATATTTTATCCCAATTTAAGTGAGAAGGTGATGTATCCACATAACCTCACACGTAGTCTGTGCCATAGCCCTGTATTCGGATTCTGCACTGGATCGAGATACAACATTCTGTTTCTTACTTCTTCATGATACCAGGTTTCCACCCACAAAGACACAATAGCCGGTAGTACACCTTCTATCAATTTTGGATCCAGCCCAATCCGCATCTGCGAAACACTCAATGTGAGAATGCCCACGATTGTTGTATAATATGCCAAGTCCAGGAGATCCTTTTAAGTGACATAGAATCTGTTCCAGTGTTGTCCAATATTTGACCGTAGGAGCGGACATAAACTGGCTAACAACACTTACAACCACTTACAGCAAAAGCAATATCTGGACGAGTCACAGTGAGATAGTTTAATCTCCCAACCAACCTCATGTATCTACCTGGATCATTAAATGGATCGCCATCGTCTTTCATAAGATGCAAATTAGGAACCACTGGAGTACTGCAAGGCTTGGCAGCCAACTTACCAGTTTCTGCCAGTAAGTCAAGAATATACTTTCTCTGAGATCTTCTTGCATCTATTTACTTCTACTCCCAAGAAATATTTCAGTTGTCCCAAGTCTTTCGTATGAAACTTAGTATGCAAAAAAGACTTGAGAGAAAGATTCATGCATAATTATTTCCTGTAATAACAATGTCATCAACATATACAACCAGGAGAATAGATCCAACTGTTGATTGCCGGTAGAAGACTGAATGATCACATTTGCTCTTTTTCAGTCCAAATTCTTGAACTACCTCACTAAATTTTCCAAACCAAGCCCGGGGACTCTGCTTCAAGCCATATAAGGACTTCTTCAAAAGACAGACCTTCCCATACTCCCCCCAGCAACAAAATCAGGTGATTGCTCCATATACACGTCTTCATGAAGATAACCATGAAGAAAGGCATTCTTAATGTCCAATTGATGCAAAGGCCAATTCTCAGAAGTTGCTAGAGAAATGAACAAGTGGACAGAAGTAAGTTTGGCAACCGGAGAGAAGATGTCTGAATAATCCACTCCATAAGTCTGAGCATACCCTTTGGCCACAAGTCTGGCCTTAAGTCTTGCTACAGAACCATCTGGATTAACTTTGACTGTGAAGACCCATTTGCATCCCACTGCTTTCTTTCCACTTGGTAAATTCACTAAATCCCAAGTATGGTTTTCCTCTAAGGCATGTATTTCCTCAAGCATGGCTTCAGACCATCCAGGATGATTCAAAGCCTCTTTCACCGTTTTGGGTTTAAAAATAGAGTCTAGAGACGCAATCAAAGATCTAGACGCAGGGGATAAGTGATCGTAGGAAACAAAATTAGCAATAGAATATGTGGATTTGCAAGTACGTGTACCTTTGCGTAAAGCAATGGGAAGGTCAAGGTCTTCTGGAGGATCAGGCGGAAGAGGATCAAATGACGAAGGAACTGATGCAGAACCTGTATCATTTGTCTCTCGCCTCCGCGAGTAAACTTGAACAATTGGTGGTCTTGCTAACACAGTTGGAGCAGGTGATGAAGGCACAATAGTTGATAGGTGCTCGATAGAAGAGCTAGGAGATGGAGAAACATCATCTGATTGTTCAGTCAAAATACGGATAACCTTATATACTAGCCACTCATCTTCCTCCCCCTGACTTGTAGAGACGGGAGGTGCATAGAAGAATGGTATAGTCTCTGAAAACACTACATCAGTTGACACCAGATATTTGCCAAGTTCAGTAGAATAACACTGATATCCCTTCTGAAGGCGAGAATAACCAAGAAAAACACACTTCAATGCCTTGGGATCCAACTTGGTAACAGATGGTCGAACATTTCGAACATAACATGTGCTTCCAAACACCTTAGGTTCCACGGGAAATAATGACTTATTTGGAAAAAGGATATTGCCACCAAGCACAGTAGATGGCATGCGATTAATCAAAAAGCAAGTCGTGGAGACCGCATCAGCCCAGAAATGTTTAGGAACCTTCATTTGGAACAAAAGTGCCTGAGCTGTCTCAATTAGATACATATTCTTCCTCTCAGCAATTCCATTTTGAGAGGGTGTATCAACAGATGAAGACTGATGTAGTACACCATGTTGTCTTATGTAGGACCGAAATAACTCTGACATGTATTCTTTAGCGTTATCACTCCTTAGAATATGCACCGAAGCATTGAATTGAGTTTTGACATCAGCACAAAAGGCAGAAAAGTGAGTAAACACTTCAGAGCGACTCTTCATAAAATAAATCCAAGTCATCCGGAAAAAATCATCTACAAAAGTGACAAAATACTTGTGCTCGGTTTTAGAAACAATAGGACATGGTTCCCAAACATCAGAATGAACTAACTCAAAAGCTGACCCAGCTCGCTTATTAACCCGTGGACCTAACGAGATGCGATGATGTTTTGCAAATCGACATGACTCACAATCCAATGAAGAAATATTCTGAAACTGAGGACAGAGCTTCTTCAACAAAGGCAGAGAGGGATGCCCCAATCGACAATGTGCTTCAAAAGGAGACACGATACTGGAGCATGCAATAGACTGTGGCTCCCATTCATCAAGGATATAGAGATCACCAGATAAATATTCTTTACTAATAATCTGTTTCGTCATAAGATCTAGAAACAAACAATGATTGGGAAAGAACGCTACACAACAATTAAGGTCTCTAGTGATTTTACTAACAGAAATTAAATTAAAGGCCAAGTTTGGTAAACTTAATACAGATGATGGAGTAACAGAGGAAGTTCGTTTAACAGTCCCAAATCCAACACTGCTACAAGTTGTTCCATCAGCTACAGTAACTAAAGAGGGTGCTTTGTGTGATCGAAAGCTAGAAAAAATATTTGGATTACCTGTCATGTGATTTGTGGCACCTGAATCAAATCACCCATTTATTGGAAGAGGTGGTAAGACATGTCTTATCTGACCCAGCAAAAGCAGTAACTGAAGAAGATTTCTTCATTGATTTATGATATTGAAGGAACTCAAGAAACTCATCCGAGACGAAGATTGTTGGACTGGGAGTTGTAGCACTATTTCCTCCTTGCTTATTTTTTATAGTCATTCTATATTTCTAACTAATAAAACTCACGAAATATATTCAAGAATAGATTAACTAAGTTCCAAACAGATAGTCAATAAAGATATACTCCACCAGAAATATGACCAAACCAAAGAACCAATGATGCACCAACAAATCACACAAACCAGTAATATACTCCATCAGGAAATATAATCAAGAATAATGGAGTATATTCCACCACTAAAAGAACTCAGAAATACCAGATTATCTTCAGACTAAGTTGCTCGGACTCTTCACTTTCAGTGCCGCACCCGTGTCGACACGACGTGGGTGTGGGTATGGGTGTGGGATCCGTGTCAGATCTGGTCAACCGATTTTGGGTACTTTGACCAAAATCAACGGAGAAATTTGGGACAGATACAATGATTTTTGAAAACAAATCAAAAGCTAGGGTGATATGGAAGAAAATGGAATACCTTGTATATATAAATTTCTATGTCAGTCCTTTTCCTTTTATCTCCTTCTAAAATTCTACTCTTGTTCAATATTTTCTCCTTCTCGGAATACCTTGTAAGTTCTCCCCATAGTGTCTCATAATTTAGACATAACTTTATAACTCTATTTTTAAATAATTGAATTATTTTTAGCTGAATCCCCGCACCCGTATCCGTACCTGGATCCGTACCCCCGAATCTTTAAATTTAGATCATGAAGGATCTGACCTCTAGATCCGCACCCGTATCGGACACCCGCACCCGAGTCCGAGCAACTTAGTCTTCAGACTCCAAATAGGTAGGTAGTTGCGAAGGACCAAATCAAGATGGAAATCAGTAACCTGAGACTTTCGGATGAGACTGTTAATGAGCAGCACTTCTGGGAGCAAGAAAGCCTTCTCAAATCGTGATCAGTTCGAGTAGAAACCACCAGACACGCTGAAAATAACGACGTGACCTAGGAACAGTGAACCAAGTCTCCAACCGATCTCTCACGCGCCCTCACGCGCCATTGGGGCAGATTATGTCAGAATTCCTTTACCGGTGCGTCGGCTTCACAAACAATGAATCCGGCCACCGGATTCTGGAAACACGTATATCAAAAGGATTGATGGTGAGAGTTACTTCACCGGACCAAAGGACTCTCCTAAAACCAGTCAAGTTCCAGTGAGACCGTTTATTTCTCGGCCAGATTTCAAACCCAACACCGGCTCTGATACCATGTGATAAACAAGGTATGGAAGAATCAAAGTCGGTGTTTTATTCCATGAAGTGATACATGTACATAGGATCCTAACTATGGAAAGAAGTAAAAGGAAAATCCTAAAAATCTGCTATCAAATCTCAATACTTATTCTATCTATGTATAGTACAAGTAATCTGTCTACATTCATTCTTTAACAATAGTCATGTTGACTTTTAATCTGCATGATAATCTAGGATTCTGCTATATACCTGCAACTGGAGAGTGAAAAGGCTCGAAGTATTCCACATTCTGTGGTTCCTCCCCTGGCAGTCAGTGGTGAGTGGTTCTCTATCTTTGTACTATTCGGGTTCCAAATGTTGGTAGTATATAGGAAGTCTTTATAGAGGCTAACCCATTCATGAGAAATAGCCAAGAAAAATCTGGGTTTAAAATGATTCATGCAGATACGAATGATGTTATCTTTTAACAATTCTCATACAATATGGATGACAATTGCTAGACACTAAACTCATTGCGAATTTTGTTTGGATATCCTAGTAAGTGATTTGACATTTCAATATGAATTTCTTTGTCAGCATCAAGAGGTGTAGCTTGTGTTTTTGCTGCAAGAAAGCGCGCTTTAGTTTACATCTTGGATGAAGATGAAGATGAAGTCTCTGATACAGAGTGACAGTCAGTACCTTCTGCCCCATCTATCGATATTGGTCAGATAAGGCAGTGTTTTTTTAGCTTAAATGTAGATTCCCTGTAGGTGTAGTTCTTGTTGTATCCCTCGTAATTTGTTTTGGATTTTTTTCTTGAGAAAATCATGATTTTGTAGGATTACAACAGAGTCACAGAGATAACTTCGGTTTAGTAAGAAAATGGATCTCAACTTACTTGGCATATTGTTTGTCATTTTGGGGCTCGACGTCTTAGGAATAATGATACACATCCATTTTTAAGCATCTCGTAATTAAACAGTTGCTATAAACAATTACATTGAGACTCCAGTTGAAAGATTGTATTAGTGATTGGAAAAGCCCTACAGGCTAAAAAGAAGAGAAATGCATGTTCAGGCGATCGATGGAAAAAATATTTCTTTCTCCTTTCTTTCTGAAGAAGCATAATTAAACCTTCACGAAACAATTAAACAAAAAAGACACTTAATGAGCCACTTAAACGCACTTCATTAATTCCAAAATATTTTTAAGTTGTCCTATTATAAGTTGTGTCAAAATATTATTCATTTGCCTTGAATGAAATACAGTTTAGATACCAGCCAAAAAAAGTTAAGATATAATTTATTTTTACTCTACCCTTCCACAACACAATAATCAAAATATGACATCAAATGTTTCTCAAAGAATATAAAACAATTTGTATTTTTCACCTATTCTTTTAATAACCATGCCAGATACAAAATTGACAAATAAATTGGATCCGAGATTGTTTGATCTAACAGATCCTCACACTCTTAGTAAAATGGAACACGATTATTCATTCAATATGACAAATTCTTGAAGGTCCACAATATCGTATTTTGATATTTGTTCACAACACATTGTGTTTTCTTTAATAAACTCGTGGTAATAAAACAATAGAAATTACAGCATCGGTCAACATAAACATAAAAATAAATGTTGCTACAATCCTGAGTTAGCACAAGGGAAGAGAAGTCATTCCATCCATCCCAGTAGTAGAAATCAGGTCTAAACCATGGGAATTTCCCTTCAGAGCTAGAGCCACGAAAACTGCTCTCGTCTTTGAACTTCAGATAATATGCTGAGAAAACTATCATAAGCTTTATGTTATTCTGTTAATGGAGAGAGCAAATCTCCACGGACAGGCATAACTGTACATTAAGAGAGGCTTCCAGATTCTGATTGACCCCAAACCAGCACCAGATGCATATGCATTGTCATATCAAATTCCAAGAGCGATGATATGCTTCTTAAAGGAAGCCTTTAAACATCATCACATCCACGCGGTTGCTATGGAAAGGGGAAAGATCAAATCTAGGAGTCATCCAATTCAACAATTTGTGCTCTTCTTTCAGCAGCTTTCTTCCTGATGAAGATGCCCCATCTCAAGGCAGCTTTGAGTTTGAGCCACCCGACAACTGCCTTACCTGAAGAACGTGTCCGGTCCTCATCAAAACCGAAGGTAGAAGACATGTTGGGCATGTATGATGATCCATACTGGTAATTCTCTTCTCCAACACTAGAAGAAGCATGACCTTGTCCCATGCTGAAAATACGGAGCAGATGTTGCATGTCCTCATTTTCAAGCATCTCATGACTTCTCATACGTATTTCTTCCTCTGTTAAGAAGTCCTCAGCTCCCCTATATGGATTAGGCGTGCTAGCAGCAAAATAGCTAGACATTGACGGCTGTGGTGGGCGAAGAGCCAGCATGCTCTCACTTCCACGTGGCTGAGCTTGCTGTGACGTACCTAGCAAATGGTTCTGAGGAGGAAATGAAGCACCATTTAACTGCATGTTGCCATTTAGATGAGGCTGCATGGTATATCTGCTACTGAGGCTATCATTATACCCTGTTAACAATGAAATATTCATGTTATATGAAGTCATAAATTGGTAAAACTATAAAAATCCAAGGGACAAATGAGGTCATAGTATATCTGGTCAATTAGCTTGCTTGAGGATTTATTGACACATACAATAACAGCCAGTCTTAGGAGCTGGTTAAACAGGTAATTGCAGTGCTTAAACTAGGTATCCTTCACATTCTGCAAAGCAGTAAACAGTGCAGGTC
>AWOL01S0082885.1:0-17151 GCA_000715115.1 Nicotiana otophora | reverse complement strand
TACTATAAATACATTAGGTTACCATTATAACACTATCTCTTACACACTACATCCTCCATAAAACTAGGGACTTCATAAAAATAGTTGCATACTTTCGGATGAAAAGTTCTCCATTCTTTGATCCTTATCATCTATACAGTATTAATAATACAAATACTATATATATATATATATATATGTAGAGAGAGAGAGAGAGTGATGACCCAAAAGGTCATCTTATGTTTTAGAAATCGAATATGTGCCCTTAAACCTTAAAAAATATCATTTTATCCTTCTCGATTTACGTGCGCAGTCCGAGTAGGTTTTCAGAAAGCTTTTATGTTGAAAACTAATGAAAATAAGAATTTTTCCTTAAAAGTTAATTTTTGTTGACTTCGGTCAATATTTTTGGTAAATGGACTCGGATCCGTACTTTGACGGTCCCGGTAGGTCTGTATCGAATTATGGGACTTGGGCGTATGCCCGGAATTGAATTCGGAGGTCCCTAGCTTGAGTTATGAATTTTTGATGAAAATTAAAAGTCTGAAAATTATTTGTTTTTAAGAATTGATTGATATTTGGCATGGTTAGTATCGGGTCCGCATTTTGGTTCCGAAGCCCTGTACAAATTCATTATGATATTTAAGACTTGTCTGTAAAATTGGTGAGAAACGGAGTTGATTTGATGTAATTCGGACGTTCAGTTGAGAAGATATGAATTTTAAAGTGGTCTTAAGAATTTGATTTGATTTGGTGCAAAAATTCGTAGTTATAGGTGTTATTTGATGATTTGATCGTGCGAGCAAGTTCGTATGATATTTTTAGACTTGTGTGCATGTTTGGTTTGGAGCCCCGAGGGCTCGGGTGAGTTTCAAATAGGCCACATCATGTTTTGAACTTAGAAAATGTTGCTGGTATAATTGAATCTGTTGCAGGCCTCTGATCTCGCAATTACGAGATCAGGCTTCGCAAATGCAAAATAAGCAGGCTTGGCAATTGCGAGGTATCTATCGCAATTGGGAAGAAGGCCTGGGCCAGCATGTTCTCGCAATTGCGAGATTTTCTTCGCAATTGCGATGGGAGTTTGGGAAGGGCAGGTGCGCAAATGCGAATATCTACTCGCATTTGCGAGGTTCAGTGGTCGCAAATGTGACACTTTCCTCACATCTGTAAAGGAAGCGGGATTGTGAAGGGCATCGCAATTGCGATTGTTCCTTCGCATTTGCGAAGCTCAGGTCCCAATTGCGACATCTGCAGCTGAGTAAAAGGGACTTAGACGGGATTTTTCTTTCATTCTTCATATTTTCAAAACCCTAAACCTTAAGAGGCGATTTTCCAAAGACCAAAATCTTCCCCAAATCATAGGTAAGTGATTCCTAACTCTTTTCTTTCAATTTTTTACATCATATAACAAGATTTCAATCTAGAATCTAGAATTTTTATGGTGAAATTAGTATTTTTGGGTAGAACTTAAGATTTCAAAATTTGAGGATTTAGACCTCAATTTGAGATCGGATTTCAAAACTAGTTATATATTCGGGCTCAGGGGTGAATGGGTAAAAGAATTTTGGTCCTAACCTCAGGTTTTGACCAAGCGGGCCCGGGGTTGATGTTTCGATTTTGTTTTGGAGAAAATTTGGAAAAATTTAACTTACGCAATATAATTGATTCCTTTAGCAATATTTGATAGTATTGAGTCATTTTTTAATAGATACGAGTGGTTTGGAGGTGAATTCCAAAGAAAAAGTTGTGATTGAGAATTAAGTGGCCTTCGGAGCGAGGTAAGTGTTGTGTCTAACCCTGACATGAGGGAATTAGGAACCTTAGATTACTTGCTAAGTGAAATTCATGCGAGTGGCGTATATGTGAGGTGACGAGTACTTATACACCGCCAATTTACCTGTTTTCCATGTTTCTCTATTTTTGTTATATTGTATCATTGCTACGTGTTATACTAGTGTTGTTCAATTTATCGTTCTTATCATGTTTACGGTTTTCTGGTGATAATTGAGTTTTTATTTTAAAGTTGAGATTGATATTATGGAACCAAATGTTGAAGTAAGGTTTGTAATAGTTATTCTATCTCCCTGTTATTATTTATGCATTGCATTATAGTAAGAGAAAGTGTTAATGCACGAAGGGTGATGCCATGCCATATTGTGAGTGTTAATGCACGAAGGGTGATGTCGTGTCATATTGTGAGTGTTAATACAAGAAGGGTGATGTCGTGCCATATTGTGAGTGTTAATGCACGAAGGGTGATGTCGTGTCATATTGTGAGTGTTAATGCACGAAGGGTGATGCCGTGCCATGATATGAGAGTTAATGCACAAAGGGTGATGCCATACCGTTTCTATTAATTTTATGGTGAGATTGAGAGTAAAAGCACGAAGGGTGATGTCGTGCACTTTTCCATATTGTATTCACTATTCATGTTGATTCATGGTATATTGACTGCTCCGGTGATCATTCTGTTGTAGTTCTTTATCTTGTATTCCCCTCAGTATGTTCCCCTCCCTACATTTCTTGTTTAGTTCTTCATTTCTGTTATTTGTATATACACTGTTAAATTGTACAGGTTGATTTGTAGGTGCCTTGCATTAGCTTCGTCACTACTTCGTCGAGGTTAGGCTCGACACTTACCAGTACAAGGGATCGATTGTACTGATACTACACTCTACACTTTCTGTGCAACTTTTGATACCGGCTCGGGTTGATCGATATTTTGCTATTGGTCTGCTGTCCGGAGACTCAAGGTAGATCTATCGGCGTTCAGAGACCTTGAAGTCTTCATCTATCTTTTCTGTTCTATTGTTTCTTTCATTCATACAGTTGTATTTCTTTCAGACTATTACTTGTAGTAAATTCTAGAATGCTCGTGAATTGTGACTCCAGATCCGGGTGATAGTACTTAATATAGTTTTATGATATTCCGCATTATTTATATTTTATCTTAGTTAATTATTGTTAATTACTGAATGGGAATAAGGAATTGGTTTAATGATTCTCTAACGTTGTCTTGCCTAGCAAGTGAAATGTTAGGCGTCATCACGGTCCCATCGGTGGGAAATTTCGGGTCATGACAATTCGTTTCAGATCACTAGGTTGCCTAGGTCTCACGGTTCACGAGCAAGCTTAGTAGAGTCTGGAGGATCGGTACGGAGACGTCTGTGCCTATCTTTCAGAGGCTATGAAGTTTAGGAACAAGTTTCACTTCTATTCTTCTCCGCCGTGCGATTTTGCTTTTTCAATACTGATTGAACTCTTCTACTCATATTCTCTCGTAGATAGCGAGAACACGTACCACTTCCTCAGCTGAGCAGCAGCCAGAGCCTCCAGTGGTAGCTCCTACGCGGGGCAGAGGTCGAGGCCGAGGCAGGGGTAGGGCTCGGTCTAGAGCCCGAGCAGCAGCCCCAGCAGTGGAGCCTTAAGTAGATCTTGACGAGGAGGTTCCAGCCCAGATTGTTCCTGCCGGACCAGCTCAGGTTCCGGAGGGGTTCATTGCTACCCTAGTACTTCAGGACGCTTTGGTCTGTTTGGTGGGCCTTATAGAGATTGTGGCCCAGATTGGCGTATTTCCCATGGAACCAGCAGTCTCTCAGGCTGGAGGAGGAGCCCAGACTCCTACCACTCCCGCTCCGGAGCAGATAGCTCCCCAGTATCAAGCTCCAGCAGCTCAGCCAGTCGGATTAGTTCAGCCGGTTATTGCAACACAGGTCGGAGATGGGCCAGCTATGTCTTCTGAGGCTTTATCGAGATTGGACAGGTTTACCAAGCTCTTTCCTGTTCACTTCAGTGGTGCTCCTTCAGAGGATCCCCATGTGTATCTTGACAGCTGTCATGAGGTTCTACGAAACATGGGTATAGTGGAGAATAATGGGGTCGATTTTGCTGCATTTCAGATGACTGGTTCCGCTAAGAAATAGTGGAGAGATTACCTGTTGACCAGACCAGTTGGGTCGCCTTCTCTTACTTGGGACCAGTTCTCTCAGCTCTTCATAGAGAAGTTTCTGCCTATCATNAGCCCTAGCAGTGGAGCCTCAGATAGATCTTGACGAGGAGGTTCCAGCCCAGATTGTTCCTGCCGGACCAGCTCAGGTTCCGGAGGGGTTCATTGCTACCCTAGTACTTCAGGACGCTTTGGTCTGTTTGGTGGGCCTTATAGAGATTGTGGCCCAGATTGGCGCATTTCCCATGGAACCAGCAGTCTCTCAGGCTGGAGGAGGAGCCCAGACTCCTACCACTCCCGCTCCGGAGCAGATAGCTCCCCAGTATCAAGCTCCAGCAGCTCAGCCAGTCGGATTAGTTCAGCCGGTTATTGCAACACAGGTCGGAGATGGGCCAGCTATGTCTTCTGAGGCTTTATCGAGATTGGACAGGTTTACCAAGCTCTTTCCTGTTCACTTCAGTGGTGCTCCTTCAGAGGATCCCCATGTGTATCTTGACAGCTGTCATGAGGTTCTACGAAACATGGGTATAGTGGAGAATAATGGGGTCGATTTTGCTGCATTTCAGATGACTGGTTCCGCTAAGAAATAGTGGAGAGATTACCTGTTGACCAGACCAGTTGGGTCGCCTTCTCTTACTTGGGACCAGTTCTCTCAGCTCTTCATAGAGAAGTTTCTGCCTATCATATTGAGATAGGAGCGTCGCCGTCAGTTTGAGCGTCTCAAGCTGGGCAGTATGATTATTACTCAATATAAGACCCGTTTTGTGGATTTGGCTCGTCATGCCATTCTTCTTCTTCCCACCGAGAGAGAAATGGTGAGGAGGTTTATTGATGGACTTGCTCAGCCTATCAGATTGCAGATGGCTAAAGAGACTGGGAGTGAGATTCCTTTTCAGGCAGTTGCTAATGTCGCCAGACGAGTCGAAATGGTTCTTACTCAGGGAGGTCAGGGGTCTGACAAGAGTCCTCGTCATTCCGGTGAGTTCAGCGGTGCCTCATCTAGAGGCAGGAGTACTTTTGGTAGAGGCCATCCTCCCAGGCCGTTTCATTCAGCGCTCCAGGCATCCCACGATGCCTCCGGTGGTCGTGGCCCTCAGATGCATTATTTCGACCAGCTAGCCTACAGTACACCACCAGCTCCTATTAGTGCACCTCCACACCAAAGTTAACAGGGTGGTTATTCAGGTCGACAGGGTCAGTTTTAGGGTCAGCAGTCACAGCAGCCTAGGTTATGTTATACTTGTGGTGATACGAGGCACATTGCTAGATTTTTCCCTCAGGCAACGGGCAGCTCATAGCATCAGAGTTCTCGTGCCATGGTTCTGGCACTAGTTGCTGCACCACCTGCTCAGCCAGCAGGAGGTAGGGGTCAGGCAGCCAGAGGTAGAGGCCAGACTGTTAGAGGTAAAGGTCAGGCCGTTAGAGGTGGATACCAGCCAGTTAGAGGCCGTCCCAGGGACGTAGTTCAGGGTGGTGGGCCCCAGCCCCGGTGTTATGCTTTCCCAGCCAGGCTTGAGGCTGAGTCATATGACGTTGTTATCACAGGTCTGTTTTAGTTTGCAGTAGAGATGCTTCAGTTCTATTTGATCCGGGATCTACTTACTCTTATGTGTCATCCTATTTTGCTTCCTATTTGGTTGTGCCGTGTGATGCTTTGAGTGCTCATGTGTATGTGTCCACACTAGTGGGGGATGCTATTGTTGTAGATCATGCTTATCGTTCGTTTGTGGTCACCATTGGGAGTCTTGAGACTCGTGTAGATATTCTACTTCTTGACATGGTTGATTTTGATGTCATACTAGGTATGGAATTATTTTTACCTTATCATGCTATATTAGATTGTCACGCCAAGACGGTGACCTTAGCCTTGTAGGGGTTGCCTCGATTAGAGTGGAGAGGGAATCTTGGCCATTCTGCTAGCAGGGTTATCTCTTATGTGAAGGCTCGGCATATGGTCGAGAAGGGGTGTCTAGCTTATTTGGCTTATGTCCGCGATTCTAGTGCAGAGGTTCCTTCCACAAATTCAGTGCCGGTTGTTTGTGAGTTTCCAGAGGTGTTTCCTGCAGACCTGCCAGGGATGCCACCCGACAGGGATATTGATTTCTGTATTGATTTGGTTCCGGGCACTCAGTATATTTCCATTCCTCCATATGGCATGGCCCCGTCAGAGTTGATAGAATTGAAGGAGCAGTTGCAAGACTTGCTTGATAAAGGGCTTCATTAGACCTAGTGTCTCGCCCTAGGGTGCACCTGTGTTGTTTGTGAAGAAGAAAGATGGATCAATGAGGATGTGTATAGATTATCGGCAGTTGAAAAAATTCACCATCAAGAATAATTATCCATTGCCAAGGATTGATGATTTATTTGATCAGCTTCAGGGTGCCAAGGTATTTTCAAAGATTGATTTGAGATCTAGCTACCACCAGTTGAGGATTAGGGCATCTAATGTTCCTAAGAGAACTTTTCGGACTCGGTATGGGCATTATGAGTTTCTAGTGATGTCATTTGGGCTGACAAATGCCCCAACAGCATTCATGGATTTGATGAACCGGATGTTCAAACCCTACTTGGATTCCTTTGTGGTTGTGTTTATTGATGATATCTTGATCTACTCCCACAGTCGAGAGGAGCATGAGCAGCACCTTCGAATCGTTCTTCAGACTCTGAAAGACATCTAGTTATATGCTAAGTTCTCAAAATGCGAATTTTGGTTGAGTTAAGTTGCTTTCTTGGGTCACGTTGTATCAGCAGAGGGTATTCAGGTGGATCTTAAGAATATTGAGGCAGTTCAGAACTGGCCTAGACCCACATCAGCTACAGAGATTCGTAGTTTGCTGGGTTTGGCGGGCTATTACCGTCGATGTATAGAGGGGTTTTCATCCATAGCAGCCCCGTTAACCTGATTGACCCAGTAGGGTGCCCCATTCAGTTGGTCAGACGAGTGTGAAGCGAGCTTTCAGAAGCTCAAGACTGCTTTGACCACGGCACTGGTATTGGTATTACCCACAAGTTCAGGATCTTATACAGTATATTGTGACGCATCTCGTATTGGTATAGGTGCGGTATTGATGCAGGGTGACAAGGTTATTGCATATGCTTCGCGGCAGCTGAAGGTTCACGAGAAGAATTACCATGTTTATGATCTAGAGTTGGCAGCCATTGTTCACGCGCTGAAGATTTGGAGGCACTATCTTTACGGCGTGCCATGTGAGGTATTCACTGATCATCGGAGCTTGCAGTATTTGTTCAAGCAGAAGGAACTTAATTTGAGGCAGAGGAGGTAGCTGGAGCTATTGAAAGACTATGATATCACTATATTATATCATCTCGGGAAGGCCAATGTGGTGGCCCATGCTTTGAGTACAAAGTTAGTCAGTATGGGTAGCCTTGCATATATTCCAGTTGGCGAGAGACCGCTTGCATTGGATGTTCAGGCCTTGGCCAACCAGTTCGTGAGGTTAGATGTTTCCGAGCCCATTCGTGTTCTAGCTTGTACAGTTGCTCGGTCTTCTTTGTTTGAGCGCATCATAGATCGGTAGGATAACGATCCTCATTTACTTGTCCTTAGAGACACAGTGCGGCACGGTGGTGCCAAGCAGGTTTCTATTGGAGATGACGGATTTTTGAGGATGTAGGGTCGTATTTGTGTGCCTAATGTAGATGGACTTCGTGAGTTGATCCTTGAGGAGTCCCACAGTTCCCGGTATTCTATTCATCCGGGCGCCGCCGAGATGTATCAGGACTTGAGGCAGCATTATTGGTGGAGGAGGATGAAGAAAGACATAGTTGCATATGTAGCTCGGTGCCTAAATTGCCAGCAGGTAAAGTGTGATCATCAGAGACCTGGTGGTTTACTTCAGAGGTTAGAAATTCTTGAGTGGAAGTGGGAGTGTATCACTATGGATTTTGTTGTTGGACTCCCACGGACTCAGAGGAAGTTTGATGCAGTTTGGGTCATTGCGGACATATTGACCAAGTCAACGTACCTCATTACTGTGGCAGTTACCTATTCCTCGGAGCGGTTGGTAGAGATTTACATCCGGGAGATCGTCCGTCTTCACGGTGTGCCCGTGTCTATTATATCTGACTGAGGTACGCAGTTCACCTCGCACTTTTGGAGGGCAGTACATCGTGAGTTAGGTACACGGGTTGAGTTAAGCATAACATTCCATCCTCAAACGGACGGACAGTTCGAGCGTACTATTCAGATCTTGGAGGATATGCTCCGCGCCTATGTTATTGACTTTGGAGGTTCTTGGGATCAGTTCTTGCCGTTAGCAGAGTTTGCCTACAATAACAGCTACCAGTCAAGCATTCAGATGGCTCCCTATGAGGCATTATATGGTAGACAGTGTAGGTCGCCATTTAGGTGGTTTGTGCCGGGGGAGACTCGGTTATTGGGTACAGATTTAGTTCAGGAGGCCTTGGACAAGGTTAAGATTATACAGGATCGACTTCGTACAGCCCAGTCCAGGCAAAAGAGTTATGCCGACCGTAGAGTTCGTGATGTGGCATTCATGGTCGGAGAGAGAGTAATACTTCGGGTATCGCCCATGAAGGGTGTTATGAGATTTGGGAAGAAGGGCAAGTTGAGCCCTAGGTATATCGGGCCATTTGAGATCCTCGAGAGAGTGGGGGAGGTAGCTTATAGTCTTGAGTTGCCACCTAGTTTAGCAACTGTTCATCCGGTATTCCATGTGTCCATGCTTTGAAAGTATCACGGTGATCCATCCCATGTGTTAGATTTCAGCTCTGTCAGGTTGGACAAGGATTTGATTTACGAGGAGGAGCCGATGGCAATTCTAGCCTGGCAAGTTCGTCAGTTGAGATCAAAGAGTTATCCTTCAGTTCGAGTGTAGTGGAGAGGTCAGCCTATTGAGGCAGCTACTTGGGAGTCTCGAGTCTGATATGCGGAGTAGATATCCCCACCTTTTCACCAGCACAGGTACTTTTCTATGTCCGTTCGAGGACGAACGGTTATTTTAGAGGTGGAGAATGTGATGACCCAAAAGGTCATATTATGTTTTAGAACTCGAATATGCGCTCTCAAGCCTTAAAAATGTCATTTTTACCCTCCTCAATTTGCGTGTGCAGTCTGGGCAGGTTTCCGGAAATCTTTTATGTTGAAAAATAATAAAAATAAGAATTTTACCTTAAAAGTTGATTTTTTTTTACTTCGGTCAACATTTTTGGTAAATGGTCCCGGATCAGTACTTTGACGGTCTCAGTAGGTCCGTATCAAAATATGGGACCTGGGCGTATGCCCGGAATTGAATTCGGAGGTCCCTAGCTTGAGTTATAAATTTTTGATGAAAATTAAAAGTCTGAAAATTATTTATTTTTAAGATTTGATTGATATTTGGCATGGCTAGTATCAGGTCTGTATTTTGGTTTCGGAGCCCGGTACAGGTTTATTATTATATTTAAGACTTGTCTGCGAAATTTGATGAGAAACGGAGTTGATTTGACGTGATTCAGACGTCCAGTTGAGAAGATATGGATTTTGAAGTGTTCTTGAGAATTGTATTTGATTTGGTACTACATTCGTAGTTTTAGGTATTATTTTGGGGATTTGATCGCGCGATCAAGTTCGTATGATATTTTTATACTTGTGTGCATGTTTGGTTTGGAGCCCCGAGGGCTCGGGTGAGTTTCGGATAGGCCACGAGATGTTTTGAACTTAGAAAATATTATTGGTATAACTGAACCTGTTGCATGCCTCTGATCTCGCAATTGCGAGATTAGGCTTCGCAAATGCAAAATAAGCAGGCCTAGCAATTGCGAGGTATCTATCGCAATTGTGAAGAAGGCCTGGGCCAGCATGTTCTCGCAATTGCGAGATTAGGCTTCGCAAATGCAAAATAAGCAGGCCTAGCAATTGCGAGGTATCTATCGCAATTGTGAAGAAGGCCTGGGCCAGCATGTTCTCGCAATTGCGAGAGTTTTTTCGTAACTGCGATGGGAGTCTGGGAAGGGCAGGTTCGCAAATACGAACATCTACTCGCATTTGCGAGGTTCAGTGGTCGCAAATGCGACACTTTCCTCGCATTTGCAAAAGCAACGGGATTGTGAAGGGCATCGCAATTGCGATTGTTCCTTCGCATTTGCGAAGCTCAGGTCGTAATTGCGACACCTGCAGCTTAATAAAAGGGACTTAGACGGGATTTTTCATTCATTCTTCATATTTTCAAAATCCTAAATCTTAAGAGGCGATTTTGCAAAGACCAAATCTTCCCCAAATCATAGGTAAGTGATTCCTAACTCTTTTCTTTCAATCTTTTACATCTTATAACAAGATTTCAACCTAGAATCTAGAATTTTTATGGTGAAATTAGTTTTTTTGGGTAGAACTTAGGAATTTCGAAATTTGAGGATTTAGACCTCAATTGGAGGTCGGATTCCAAATCTAATTACATATTGGGCTCGGGGGTAAAAGCATTTTGGTCCGAACATCGGGTTTTGACCAAGCGGGTCCGGGGTCGATTTTTCGATTTTGTTTGGAGAAAATTTGGGAAAATTTAACTTACGCAATATAATTAATTCCTTTAGCAATATTTGATATTATTGAGTCATTTGTGAATAGATATAAGTGGTTTGGTGGTGAATTCCAAAGGAAAAGCTGTGATTGAGAATTAAGTGGCCTTCGGAGCGAGGTAAGTGTTGTGTCTAACCCTGACTTGAGGGAATTAGGAACCTTAGATTACTTGTTAAGTGAAATTCATGTGAGCGGCGTATATGTGAGCTGACGAGTACTTATGCACCACCAATTTACTTGTTTTCCATGTTTCTCTGTTTTTGTTATATTGTCTCATTCCTATGCCTAATTGCTACGTGTTATACTAGTGTTGTTTAATTTATCGTTCTTATCATGTTTACGGTTTTCTGGTGATAATTGAGTTTTTATTTCAAAGTTGAGATTGATATTATGGAACCAAATGTTGAAGTAAGGTTTGTACTTGTTATTCTATTTCCCTGTTGTTATTTATGCATTGCATTATGGTAAGGGAGAGTGATAATGCACGAAAGGTGATGTCGTGCCATATTGTGAGTGTTAATGCACGAAGGGTGATGCCGTGCCATATTGTGAGTATTAATGTACAAAGGGTGATGACGTGTCATATTGTGAGTGTTAATGCATGAAGGGTGATGTCGTGCCATGATATGAGAGTTAATACACGAAGGGTGATGCCATGTCGTTTCTATTAATTTTATGGTGAAATTGAGAGTAAAAACACGAAGTGTGATGCCGTGCATTTTTTCTTACTGTATTCACTATTCCTGTTGATTCATGGTATATTGATTGCTCCGGTGATCATTCTGTTGTAGTTCTTTATCTTGTAGTCCCCTCAGTATGTTCCCCTCTCGACATTTCCTATTTAGTTCTTCATTTATGTTATTTGTATATATACTGTTAAATTGTACAGGTTGATTTGTAGGTGTCTTGCCTTAGCCTTGTCACTAATTCATCGAGGTTAGGCTCGACACTTACCAGTACATGGGGTCGGTTGTACTGATACTGCACTCTGCACTTTCTGTGCAGATTTTGATACCGGCTCTGGTTGATCGAGATTTTACTATTGGTCTGTTGTCCGGAGACTCAAGGTAGATCTGTCGGCGTTCACAGACCTTGAAGTTCCCATCTATCTTTTATGTTCTACTGTTTCTTTCATTCAGACAGTTGTATTTCTCTCAGACTATTACTTGTAGTAAATTCTAGAATGCTCGTGAATTGTGACTCCAGATCCGGGTGGCAGTAATTAATACAGTTTTATGATATTCCACACTATTTATATTTTATCTTAGTTAATTATTGTTAATTACTGAATGGGAATAAGGAATTAGTTTAATGATTCTCTAACGTTGGCTTGCCTAGCAAGTGAAATATTAGATGTCATCACGGTCCCGTCGTTGATTATATATAACTATACAATATACAGATGTTAATTAATACTTTGCAAAAATACATAGAACAAATTTAATATAATCTACCTTTAATTTATTAGTGTATACACATAAATAAGTATCAATATCCTATATACAGTATATAACATTGTGGGGGAGAATACAAGTTGTGAATGATTCCAATTCAATTCAGTTGCTGAAGAAACTGGAGAGACTTGAGACATTATTTTGATGAGAGAGAAAATATGTAATTTTAAATTTAATGTAGTGATATGCTCTAATTGGTATAATTCCTATTTTTTAGGTTCAATAACGAGTTTTAAGAGAGAGATATTAGGGATGAAAAGTTATGTATAATTTAATTAAAAATGTAAGATTTTAAAATAAGTTGTATTATATGTAATTTTCAAGAAGTGATTGTAAGTTATTTAAATAAGTCTTATAAAAGTTGTATTCTATGTAAATTCCTCTAATAAAAATTGTCAATAGACATGCAATTACAGACAACCTATAGCAACTATTTTAGACAAAAAGGACACAATATAATGCGTCATTAAGACTGTATCTGTTTGATCAAAACCCAAAAAATAATTACAAGACCTAATTTTTCTTAAATTCCCTAAACTTCTTTTTTTGCACATCAACCACGAAATCAGACATGTTTTTTCTCTTCACATTCCTGCCTCTCTTTCAAACAACAACAACATCTAGAGGTTGGATAACATCAAGTTGTGAAGAACAATCAACTTCAGTTGGAGGAGCAACAACCCCATTAGATGCACTAAAGTCTTGAATTGGTCCCTAATGAAAAAAAGAAGATTTAGTTTGTGTGTTAAGATGCAATCGACACTGGCAAGAGGCGCTTTTTTACCTGTTTGAAACTCATTTGGGTTTTGGGTCAAATCATATTAAGGGAGACATGGATCTAAAGTGGGTATGACCCATTTAAGCTTATGTAGCATTTATTTTTGGATTTTTCTTATTGAATTTTATGTCATGTCATATTTATGGTAGGGGTTTGAGGCAAAATAATTTTTAAGTGACAATGCTAAAGTTTAGTTACTTTTAAGTGACAAAAAATAATTGAATGACTTTAGTGAAATTGAAAGATAGTTCAATGAACATCAGTGAAATTAACCTTATATATATATATATATTTTTTTTAATTTATTTTTTTGAATGCCCTTATCATAAGCGAAGCTTCTAGTACGGTGGCAAAGGTAGTTCAGAAAACAATTTAGGTCACAAGTTCAATCATGGGTATGGTGTTCTTGCATTCTTTTGAATTTCTGGCTCCGCCACTGATCCAACACGTGAGTTGTTTGCGTAAAACGTGAGTTGACCGTGTGGATCCAGGTATTGATATGATGGCACATGAGTTGTCCGTGCTTAGCGCTTGGGCTTTGGGAGCCCCTCCGGAGTCTGTATACACCCCCAGTGAGCGTAGAGTGTTGAGTGTTTTGAGTATTGAGTGCTGAGTGCGAGTGATGAGTGATGGAGTGACACTGCTGTGAGGTTGTATTTATTTGTGTTGTTGCTGCATTTATCTGTTAAACTTCTTTGTGGCATTTACTGAGTTATAGAATTTACCTGTTTATTTTTGTTCNAGAGATATTAGGGATGAAAAGTTATGTATAATTTAATTAAAAATGTAAGATTTTAAAATAAGTTGTATTATATGTAATTTTCAAGAAGTGATTGTAAGTTATTTAAATAAGTCTAATAAAAGTTGTATTCTATGTAAATTCCTCTAATAAAAATTATCAATAGACATGCAATTACAGACAACCTATAGCAACTATTTTAGACAAAAAGGACACAATATAATGCGTCATTAAGACTGTATCTGTTTGATCAAAACCCAAAAAATAATTACAAGACCTAATTTTTCTTAAATTCCCTACACTTCTTTTTTTGCACATCAGCCACGAATTCAGACATGNATGTTTTTTCTCTTCACATTCCTGCCTCTCTTTCAAACAACAACAACATCTAGAGGTTGGATAACATCAAGTTGTGAAGAACAATCAACTTCAGTTGGAGGAGCAACAACCCCATTAGATGCACTAAAGTCTTGAATTGGTCCCTAATGAAAAAAAGAAGATTTAGTTTGTGTGTTAAGATGCAATCGACACTGGCAAGAGGCGCTTTTTTACCTGTTTGAAACTCATTTGGGTTTTGGGTCAAATCATATTAAGGGAGACATGGATCTAAAGTGGGTATGACCCATTTAAGCTTATGTGGCATTTATTTTTGGATTTTTCTTATTGAATTTTATGTCATGTCATATTTATGGTAGGGGTTTGAGGCAAAATAATTTTTAAGTGACAATGCTAAAGTTTAGTTACTTTTAAGTGACAAAAAATAATTGAATGACTTTAGTGAAATTGAAAGATAGTTCAATGAACATCAGTGAAATTAACCTTATATATATATATATATTTTTTTTAATTTATTTTTTTGAATGCCCTTATCATAAGCGAAGCTTCTAGTACGGTGGCAAAGGTAGTTCAGAAAACAATTTAGGTCACAAGTTCAATCATGGGTATGGTGTTCTTGCATTCTTTTGAATTTCTGGCTCCGCCACTGATCCAACACGTGAGTTGTTTGCGTAAAACGTGAGTTGACCGTGTGGATCCAGGTATTGATATGATGGCACATGAGTTGTCCGTGCTTAGCGCTTGGGCTTTGGGAGCCCCTCCGGAGTCTGTATACACCCCCAGTGAGCGTAGAGTGTTGAGTGTTTTGAGTATTGAGTGCTGAGTGCGAGTGATGAGTGATGGAGTGACACTGCTGTGAGGTTGTATTTATTTGTGTTGTTGCTGCATTTATCTGTTAAACTTCTTTGTGGCATTTACTGAGTTATAGAATTTACCTGTTTATTTTTGTTCATTTTTAAATTGTAAAAAATAAATAATTATACTGTTTTACTTAGCTCGTCACTATTTCTCAGTTCCTTAGTTATTTTTGTTACTTGCTGAGGTGGTTGTACTCATACTACACCCTGCACTTTATGTGCAGATTCAGGTGAGTTAGAGTGCGGTGATCGTTGAGTTCAGGCCGGCTATCTGTGGAGATTGCAAGGTAGCTGCTAGCGTCCGCAGGACCTTGTTACTCCTTTTATCATTTCTTCTTTTGGATTGTATTGACAGTTAGGCAGTTTCATTTCTTAGTTCATAGATTTAGACGCTCATGACTTAGTGACACTCCAATGTTAGGGGCTCGTTTCCGTATTTCTAAAATTATATTTAGAGTTGATTTAGTTTATGAGAAATTCAAATGTTGAAATGTTTTATTAAATTCTTATAATCGGTTTAGTAGAAATATTTTGGGAAGTAGGCTTGCCTTGTAACACGATAGACGCCATCACGACCATGGTTAGATTTTGGGTCGTGACAGTTGCCTAGGTCTCACGATTCACGAGCAAGCTTAGTAGAGTCTGAAGGATCGGTACGGATATGCCTGTGCTTATCTTCCAGAGGCTATGAAATTTAGGAACAAATTTCACTTCTATTCTCCTCTGTCGTGCGATGTTGTTTTTCTCAATACTGATTAAACTCTTCTGCTCTTATTCTCTCGTAGATGGCGAGAACACGTACCGCTTCCTCAGCTGAGCAGCAGCCAGAGCCTCCAGTGGCAGTTCCTACGAGGGGAAGAGGTCGAGGTCGAGGTCGTGCCAGAGGCCGAGGCAGGGGCAAGGTTTAGTCTAGAGCCCGAGCAGCAGCCCCAGGAGTGGAGCCTCAGATTGATCTTGATGAGGAGATTCCAGCCCAGACTATTCATGCTGGACTAGCTCAGGTTCCGGAGGTGCTCATTGCCACCCCATTACTTCAGGACGCTTTGGTCCGTTTGGTGGGCCTTATGGAGAGTGTGGCCCAGACTGGCGCATTTCCCATGGCACCAGCAGTCCCTCCGGCTGGAGGAGGAGCCCAGAGTCCCACTACTCCCGCTCCGGAGCATATAGCTCCACAATATCAGGATCCAGCAGCTCAACCAGTCGGAGTAGTTCAGCTGGTTGTTGCGGTACAGGTCAGAGATGGACCAGCTATGTCTTCTGAGGCTTTGTGGAGGTTGGACAGGTTTACCAAGATCTTCCCAGTTCACTTTAGTGCTGCTCCTTCAGAGGATCCCCATGAGTATCTTGACAGCTGTCACAAGGATCTACGGAACATGGATATAGTGGAGACCAATAGGGTCGATTTTGCTGTATTTCAGATAACTGGTTCTGCCAAGAAATGGTGGAGAGATTATTTGTTGACCAGACCAGCTGGGTCTCCTACTCTTACTTGGGACCAGTTCTATCAGCTCTTCATAGAGAAGTTTCTGCCTATCACATTGAGAGAGGATCGTCGTCGTCAATTTGAGCGTCTCCAGCAGGACAGTATGACTGTTACTCGGTATGAGACCCATTTTGTGGATTTGGCCCATCATGTTATTCTTCTACTTCCCACCGAGAGAGAGAGAGGGTGAGGAGGTTTATTGATGGACTTGCTCAACCTATCAGGTTGCAGATTGCTAAGGAGACTGGGAGTGAGATTTCTTTTCAGGCGGCTGCTAATGTCGCCAGACGAGTCGAGATGATTCTTACTCTGGGAGGTCAGGGGTGTGACAAGAGACCTCGTTATTCCGGTGAGTTCAGCGGTGCCTCATCTAGAGGCAGAGGTACTTTTGGTAGAGGTCATCCTCCCAGGCCGTTTCATTCAGCACTCCAGGCATCCCACGTGCCTCAGGTGGTCGTGGCCCTCAGATGCATTATTCTAACCAGCTAGCCTACAGTACACCACCAGCTCCTATTAGTGCACCTCCACTCCAGAGTTATTATAGTGGTTATTCAGGTCGACAGGGTTAGTTTCAGGGTTAGCAGTTACAGCAGCCGAGGTTATGCTATACTTGTGTTGATCCGAGGCACATTGCTAGATTTTGCCCTCGGGCAACGGGCAGCTCACAGCATCGGAGTTCTCGTGCCATGGTTCCAGTACCAGTTGTTGTACCACCTGCTCAGCCAGCTAGAGGCAGGGGTCAGGCAGCCAGAGGTATAGGCCAGACTGTTAGAGGTGGAGGTCAGACCGTTAGAGATGGAGACCAGCCAGCTAGAGGTCATCCCAGGGACGTAGTTCAGAATGGCGGGGCCCAACCCCGATGTTATGCTTTCCCAGCCAGGCCTGAGGCTGAGGCTGAGGCTGAGTTTTCTGACGCTGTTATCACAGGTACTATTTCAATTTGCAGTAGAGATGCTTCAGTTTGAAGATCTCGGAAATATATATGTATGCAAATTCAAAGACTGACCACCTTGACTAAGTTTTATTTTAATTAATTAATGG
>AWOL01S0082882.1:0-22094 GCA_000715115.1 Nicotiana otophora | reverse complement strand
GTATAGACACTCGTCACCTCGCCTATACGTCGTTCACATCCAATTCACATAACAAATACTTTAAGGGTTCTATTCCCTCAAGTCAAGGTTAACCACGACACTTACCTCGCTTTGCAAATTCCAATCAATTATTCAACCACAACCTTTTCTTTTAAATTTGGCTCCGAAAGCTTCAAATCTATTCACAAACAATTCGATATATTCAATACGAATCATAGGAATTAATTCCATATGAATTTATAAATTTTCTGGATAAAAATCCGAAATTTATTTAAATATTCGACAGTGGGACCCACGTCTCAAATCCCAGAAAAATACGCGAAATTCGAACACTCGTTCCGATACCAGTTCAACCATACATAATTTGTCCAATTCCGATATCAAATGAACCTTCAAATCTTAATTTTTCGTTTTTGAAAAGTTTTAAAAAAATTCCAATTTCTTCCATCTAAATCCGAAAAATGATAAATATATACTTAGATTTATGAAATACAATCACTATATGATAAAGAATACTTATCCAGTTCGAAATCGTAAAAAACTCCTTTGAAATCGCCCCTAAGCCGAGTTATAATTGAGGGTTTGTGAAAAATGGGAAAAATCCCGTTTTGGTTATGTTTTAAGTCACAGGGGTCAGGCTTTCTTCGCGTTCACGAAGGGCCTGTCGCGTTCGCGATGAGTAGCAGCCCGTGGCTTTCGCATTCGCGAGTCCTCATTCGCGTTCGCGAAGGCTTCCCCCTGGCCTTCGCGTTCGCGATGAAGGATTGATCAACCCTCCCCATGTGTGCCTAACACTACGCGTTCGCGAGGAGCTTGTCGCGTTCGCGAAGGGTAATGCCCCAATCGCTTCGCGTTCACGACTAAGCCTTCGCATTCGCGAAGAAGAAAACTTCAACTGCCCAGTTTACTCTTCGCGTTCGCGAGAGTACCTTCACGAACGCGAAGAAGAACATGCCAGAACACTTACTGCAGCAAATACCAGATTTTCAAAGTCCAAAACATCCCGTAGCCTATCCGAAACTCACCCGAGCCCCGGGGGGCTCCAAACTAAACATGCACACAAGTCCTAAAACATCATACGAACTTGCTCGCGCGATCAAATCGCCAAAATAGCACCTAGAACTACGAATCGGACATCAAATCAAAGAAAGTTTTCAAGAAAACTTCAAAACTTATATTTTTACAACCGGACATCCGAATCACGTCAAATCAACTTCGATTCCCACTAAAATCGGCAGACAAGTCATAAATATTATAGTGGACCTATACCGGGCTCCGAAACTAAAATACGGACCCGATGTCAATAATTCCAACATCAGTAATTTTTTAGAAATCATTAAGCTTTCAAGCTTTTAAATTTTCATCAAAATTTCATATCTCGGGCTAGGGACCTCGGAATTCGATTCCGGGCATACGCCCAAGTCCCAAATCACGATACGGACCTACTGGAATTGTCAAAACATTGATCAGGATCCGTTTGCTCAAAATGTTGACCAAAGTCAACTTAGTTGAGTTTTAAAGCTCTATTTCACATTAAAACTTTTCGAAAAATTGTACGGACTGTGCACACAAGTCGGGGAATGATAAAATGGTACTTTTCGAGGTCTTAGAATACATAATTACTTTTTAAATTTAAAGATGACATTTTGGGTCATCACAATATCTTTTTTGACAAGGAAACAATCAAAATACACGTTTTGACATTTGCACGTACCTTTTTTAAAAAATAGGTTTTCAGATACCTACGATACCGACTCCTTTTATAGTCTTTCCTTAGAAATCTTTGTTTCAACAACTTTTGCTTATGTTTTGCTTTTTTACATTGCTTAGGTATAGCTTTCGCACAAATAAATTGTGATTTATTCAATTTGAAGTTGCTGCAAAGTATGGCTCCAAACTATAACTATATCAGCGAAATATCAATGTCCAAAATAAGTTAGAACTTGAAGGTTCGTATTGTTAGATTATAGCATGTTCCAGACCGCGAGAAACCAGAAAATTCTAACTCAATTGAATTAATTATTCAAGATGAAAAGGTGCATACTCTTTACCTGTTATTATTTTTTTCATGTCTTTCGAGTTGTGATGTATTTTCTTCAAGTTATGTGCCTTACTAACTTAAATTTCTTTTCAAATTTATATTTTTAGGGAGATCGAATTCATGCAACTATTGGAAGATCTTTTATGCGTATTTTCAAAACAAAATACATGAAATGAGATTGTATGTTATGAAAATTTTTGTGGTTGGACCAAACAATATGAAAATTAAGAGGACAACTTCTCGAATATGCACTGCAATATGTCCATGAGCACTTGCTACAATAATGTTCCCTTAAGCACATGCTTCATATCAAGCAAATTGTATAGCATCATTATTTTTCGTTGAACGTTCATATCAAGCAAATTGTATAATATTATTATATTTTATGGAACATTTATTAGGAGATGGAATAAAAGTTTTAATGAAGTCTCAAAATACTTTTAATGTTTGGTTTTAAAGATAGTATTAACACTAACAAATTAAACTTTATAGTGCGGATCGTTCTTTTTAATTATCCGCTCAAAAGCAAAACAAGCGCGGGTTGTCACAGATTTACTAATTCACGGCGTGCACCACCACGCTTTGGCTGTTTCAAACAAAAAGGCGTTGCCACTTGCCATCCACGTAACCCCTCACTGCTCGATCCATTCAAAGCAAAATACCAGACACACGCAGCTGAATTTTTTTTTAAAAATCTCATCCAAAACCTTCTCTAACTTCTAGGGTTTCGATTCATTGCACTCTCTCGGCTATAGCTACTCTTCTACACCATTACGTTTATATTTATAGAAATGCATACGTATATGAATACACATACGTCGTCGGAGGAACGTTTCACTTGCCGTTGATTGATTTCGAAATGGCATAGTTCTGATTCACAAGCGCACAAATCGAAGCCTGAGAGTAGTTTTGAGATGATGGACGAGGGTTTAGAGAGGGAAAGGGACCGGGAAAATGGCAGATTAGCGTCTATGGATTCGATTGAATCACGCTGGGTATTTCAGGACGAGGATGATTCGGAGATTGATAGTGTTGATCGCGATACTGTGGACGGAGATGGCGATTCGACACCGCGAAATGGCTTGGAATTGGACTCTGACGATGAGGATAATGCGGAGCAGAAGCTGATCCGTACTGGTCCTCGTATTGATTCGTTTGATGTGGAAGCTCTTGATGTTTCCGGTGCTCAAAAGAACGACTATGAGGTGAATTTTCGGTAATTTCTTTATTTTGCACTTGCTATTAATCCTACTAATTTTTCTAGAAGCTTCTTATACTATCAGTTTATACCTTCCAGACTAATATAACAATAACTACGCCTTAATAGTAAACTATTTGTGATAAGCTATATGAATCTTCTACATCCGGTCACTGTATTTGGGCCAATGTCATTCCAAATTGATTACTGAAAAAAGTTGAAAAAATGAAGTTTTCTAATGTTGCCAGTTAATGCCAGCGGCTGGTGCAACTCTTTATTGCTGTTCTTTCTTTACATGATCAACCTGTCATAGAATCTATTTGCTGTGAGATCATTTTCTTAACAACAACAAAAGAAGGAACTGAAATGTGGAGTCTGTTGATGCTCATTTGATGTACTAGAGGTAGATAAACAGAAGACTAGAAGGACTTTAATAAAAGGACATAAAGAGTTAGTCAAGCTTAGAGAAAGAAGCATGAAACTCAAGCTTGTTTAAGCCTTTTACGAAGAAGGAAAGAACAGACAAAGTTGTTGAACTGGATCTAGGTGCGTGCCTAGCTCTTTTCTTAGTAATCAGAAGCATTTATCTTTTTTCTCCTATTCTGTTTATGAAAATTCTCTCAGTAAATCTGCAAGCTGATATTTCCTTCTGCTACTGAAACTTTGCACTCCATCCCATTAAATTAATGCATTTAATCATGCATTTTACAGCTCACCAATGCCGATTTATTTCACGTAATCAATCTTGTTTGCTTTTCTGACAGTTAATCATGAGAAACTCTCACTTAGTGTTGTTTTAATCTGACTGGAAGTTTCACCTTTTTGACTAAGCTAATGCCCTTTGTCCATGTTCACATCCTACCATTGCTTGATATAGTTTCTTTACCATGAATGACATGTAAATACCAGTTACCTTCTTGTTAGAGACAAAAACATTTCCAATGTAGATCGAGACTAGGGCAGAAGTCATTTGATGGCTATACCTGTAGCAAATTAAGGTGTGAAATGACTATCCAGCAAACTTGAAGCTGTGTGCAGAAGAATGAGTATTTCAGCCAGAAGAAATGGCTGAAAGCAAAGCCAGCATTCTGCAGTGAATGCTCTGACAGTGTCATTGGCTGCAAATCTTTTAAAAGAAAAATGATGCTGCCAGAAAAATAGGCTAAAATCAAGGCGCAAAAGGGGCCAAGAATCTCTTAGTGGTGGTTTTTCACTTTTTTGTTATCCACAGTACCTTACCATTTAAAAAAAAGGGGCGAAGAATCTGCCGGCTAGTATTGCTACAAGATAAATGGTAATGCTTCACACATGAGCTAACACCAGCTAGTCATAATGGGCCAAGTCAGGTACTAATAACAAATACTAGAAAGAAGATATAGTTACTACAAGCTTCTAGGTTGGCAGTTGCTTCAAAAAATCTGGAAACTTGTTTTGTATTTTTTCTTTTTTCCATTTTTTTTTTTTTTTTTTTTTTTTTTTTTTTTTGCAAAAGCTATTTTTGAACCAAATACCAAGTCAGGCACTACTAACAGATATCAATTTTATTTGGAAAACTGAAAAAACTTTTCTTTCTTGATGTTTGGTTGAAAATAAGTTTTGCAAATAAGTTATTATTATTATGTTTTTTGCAAAAACCCTTCTCCATTTTTTTGCAATAATTCTTCTTCAAATTTTGAAGCAACACCACCTAAAAACTGAAAATTTCTTCTTTCTTGATGTTTGGTTGATTTTTTTTTTTTCTAAAAGATTTTATTTGCAAAAATCTCTTCTTCAAATTTTGATGCAAACGCCACCTAAGTTCTTGACTGCGTCAACCACCGATCAGTGATAGACTTAATATGAGAACCTTCACCTGCAATTTGCCTTTGTCTAATGGTTCCTTTTTCTATCGAACACGAAAACCAGAAAAAGCGTTAAAGTCTGTTGGATTTTTAAGTGCAAAGAGCTCATGAAGTGCGAGCTTTAATGAGAAAGGTGCAAATGAAGATGCAATGAAAAAATACATGTAATACAAGAAAATAACAATAAGCAAAAACAACAATTATTTGGACAAAAGAATTGAAAAGAATTATTGGAATAGCTATTGTGTAGTGCTGTCTTCTTCAATACTCAGCCTATTGTGCACCTTGCTTCAGGGCTGAAGCATGCCTCAAACAAGCCTTTGACAATACTGCTTTTTATCTTAACTTCGTTGGGCAAAGGTCCTTTCCAGGGAATGCTGGCTTTTATTTGACTTATGTTTTGACCAAACTTGCTTGATTTTGATTTTGAACAACAGATGCAGAATTATCTAAATTTAATGTGTATTTTGCAGGATGTCTCAGCGGGTAGGACAATCCTGTTGGCTTTTCAGACTCTTGGAGTTGTTTTTGGCGACGTGGGAACAAGTCCCTTGTATACCTTTAGTGTGATGTTTAGTAAGGCCCCGGTCAATAGCAATGAAGATGTTCTTGGTGCATTATCCCTTGTTTTATATACCTTAATCCTCATTCCCTTGGTTAAATATGTCCTTATTGTTCTTTGGGCCAACGATGACGGTGAAGGTAAGCTATCATTTAAACTGGCTAATCGTTTCATGACATTTACCACATTACACTCTGATTTATTCAATTAGTTGGTTAATAACTGCAGGTGGTACCTTTGCTTTGTACTCATTGCTTTGTAGGCATGCAAAGGTTAATCTTCTCCCCAATCAACTTCCATCAGATGCTCGCATATCAAGCTTTAGACTAAAGGTGCCATCTCCAGAACTTGAGAGATCTTTAAAACTAAAAGAAAGACTAGAGGCTTCATTGACATTGAAAAAACTTCTTCTGATCTTAGTTCTCGCTGGCACTTCAATGGTGATTGCTGACGGTGTTGTTACACCTGCTATGTCAGGTATCCCTAGGACATTTTACAAATTTTTTTGGTTCTCAGAAGTGGATGGTTTCCGTATTATGGTCCTCTGGGTTCCTTTTTCTTTTGTATAAATTAGCCTTCCTTGTTTCTTTGTTGTACTTAATGTTAGTTTTAAACTATTGCTGATGCAGTAATGTCTGCTGTTGGTGGCTTAAAAGTCGGAGTTTCTGGGGTTAAGCAAGGTAATACTATCTGTACAAAATTGTTCACTTTCTGAAATAGATAGCATTGCCATTTTTTATTGATCTATTACTCTGTCAGTTATAAAAGATTCACAAACTGAAATAGTCTTACAAAATGGTGTGCTCATAATTTCCATTATACCACCACCCCTTTAAGGACATCTGTGAAAATTGGAAATATATATATAGAAAGTAAGCACTCTTTGCAAGATGACACATGCTAATCAAGAAATGGTTCAAATTTGCTTTATATTCTGATAGTTTACGGGCAACAAGGTGTAAACTTCACTGCCATCACCTAGCTCAGTAATTGAAGGATTTTCTGATTATGTTGCATGTTGCATTGCTGAGTATTCGTTGTTAGTGAATAATGTCAGAACTAAGATTGGTAAAGGAAGACTATGTGTGTGATATGAGATATCTCCATCATGACCTTAATATAGGCCTAATTATATCATCTGATGATGTAGTGATTTTACTAGCCTTTTATTTTTGGATTGTCATATCTAATGTTGTTGAAGTTTGATGTGGAATTGCTGCTGCCCAATTACTCTCAAGTATTTGTTCTTTGAATCTCGTGGTGATGAAGTCCTTAATTATTACTGCACAATTAGTGCACTCAATGAATGTGGTTGCATGACGGGGATTCTTGTGAGTTATTGGCTTGCTAGTAAAATTGAAGATGCGATAATTTGGGCCAACACTGATTTATAAAAAACTCGTTTTCTGAATATCACTTGAGCAGAAAGTGCTAAAACTAAATCCGGAATACTTTCTGAAATCAGACGAGAAAATGAATTCCAGTCACTCTTTTATAATTTTGCACCTTCAAGCCCTTTTGTTTCAAGTTTCTTAGATTTCATTTTCTTTTGCAGATCAAGTAGTGATGATCTCGGTGGCATTTCTTGTAATTCTCTTCAGCATACAGAAGTATGGGACAAGTAAAGTGGGTCTTGTTGTTGGTCCTGCTTTGTTTATATGGTTTTGTTCCCTGGGTGGTATTGGTGTCTACAACCTCATTAAGTATGATTCTCGTGTTTGGAGGGCATTTAATCCTGTTCACATATACTATTATTTCAAGCACAACTCAACAAAGGCCTGGTACTCTCTTGGTGGTTGTCTTTTATGTGCAACAGGTAGACACCTGAGAACTGATTCTTTTTGATTGTTGACAGTGTAATTTGATGGCCAGAAAACTAAAGGGATGGTTCTATGTGATTTTCTTTCCATGGGGTTTAATTGAGTTGAGTCAACAAGGTTGATGTTTGCTCCACTGAGCTTGCTTTCTGAATGTTGGCTCTATTCTCTTCATATTGGCACAGCATGAGATGTATTTGCAATTTACTTCATTAACATTTTCCTGCAAACTTATTGCTAAGAAGCATCATTTTTAACCTATCCATTTCTTATTTTCTCCCCCCCCGGGGAAGTGAGAGCATGGATTTTGAATGGCACAAACCTTTAAACTTGGCATTGATATTGGCCCACAGTATTTTCCTAATGTTCTTCTTGTACCNCCTGCAAACTTATTGCTAAGAAGCATCATTTTTAACCTATCCATTTCTTATTTTCTCCCCCCCCCGGGGAAGTGAGAGCATGGATTTTGAATGGCACAAACCTTTAAACTTGGCATTGATATTGGCCCACAGTATTTTCCTAATGTTCTTCTTGTACTACCTGGACAAAGATAGCTTTTGCTTATCTGTTGTATCACCCTTTTTTCTCGAAGAGTTTGTTTGGGCTTATAAAATGCATAAACAGATCGAGTATCTCCTTTTTTAGTTTCTAGGATATGTTGTGTTTATAATTTTTCCATTATAGCCTGTTCTTTTATATATTTTCTGAGATATATAGCTGATCACTAATTCTGAAATTCAGGTTCAGAAGCAATGTTTGCAGATCTTTGCTATTTTTCGGTGAGGTCAGTTCAGGTATGTAGCATGAGAGTTTTTTGGTGGAAATGGGTGCTGCAATTAATATAAACAATAGATCCATGCATTTTTGGGATATAACCCTGCCTCCCTCTTATATGTCACTAATGATGTCCAATTTGACAGATAGTTATTGATTATATAACGTTGTTTAATTTACAGCTTACATTTATGTTCCTTGTGCTGCCATGCCTTCTATTGGGATACCTTGGTCAAGCTGCTTACCTGATGGAGAACCATGATGATACAACACAAGCTTTCTTCTCTTCTGTGCCAAGTAAGTTTCTAGTCCTGTAGCACTCACTCTGACAACATCTTGTTTATTTATAATTAATTTTGGAAAAATTATGAGAATAACGACGGGAGACATAACAATATATATCGAAACAGAAGTGTCATGATTTTGTGTAGTTCTCATTACAGATACGTTTCTGAATATAAAAGGGCACACAGACAAAGTAGTTGGGTGAAATTCTGCAATTGTATGCAGGTGGAGCTTTCTGGCCTGTCTTCTTGATTGCCAATATAGCTGCTTTGATTGCCAGTAGAGCAATGACCACAGCAACTTTTTCTTGCATTAAACAATCCACAGCTCTAGGCTGCTTCCCTCGCCTTAAGATTGTTCATACGTCTCGGAAGTTCATGGGTCAGATTTATATACCAGTCATGAACTGGTTTCTTCTGGCGTTGTCTTTGGTGTTGGTCTGCTCTATCTCAAGTATATATGAAATTGGAAATGCTTATGGTAATCTTTTTCTCTTTAGACCTTGCAATTTCGTTGCTGATTGATCTCTCTGTTTTACCTTAATGCTTATTGTTTGTTGTGATGTGTACATGGAGCTTCCTGATAAATATTTGAAAGTTGGTAGATACAAAATTGAAATACCTTGTCCATCTAGTGTCTTGTTATTTGTTAACTTGTCTCCCGATGTAACCACTGCATAATCGTTGTGCTTCTTTTGTTTATATAAGATGGTCGCTTATAAAAAAAAAGATCTACTTGTTATTACATTGATTTGTCCGGTGTTCAGAATTAAAATGCTTGGAAACGCACTAACGCAGTGTGTTTTCAAACTCATTTGTGAAAATCTACAATGTCGTACTATCTTTCAATATTTTAATTTTATCTTTCAAGCTATCAATGCCAAAATTTGAAGATGACAGGAAACACTTGTAGAATGTTTGACAAAGTGCTGGTTTGTTGTCATTGAAACCCTAATTCTCATGCATCAGATGCTCTACATATTCTTTTGCAGTACAGTCCGTTTGAAGTGTGTAATATATGTACAATGATTGATTTGTTCATGAAGAAACTTAACGTACCCCTGGTATGAAGAGTTATTACTTGTGAACTATGGTGGGCAGGAGAAATCATTCTTGTAGTTGTTGGATTTCAATTTAGAGTTGTGTCTTTTTTGATGAAATGACTATGGTAGGCAGGAGAAATCATTCTTGTAGTTGTTGGATTTCAATTTAGAGTTGTGTCTTTTTTGATGAAATGACTATGGTAGGCAGGAGAAATCATTCTTGTAGTTGTTGGATTTCAATTTAGAGTTGTGTCTTTTTTGATGAAATGACTATGGTAGGCAGGAGAAATCATTCTTGTAGTTGTTGGATTTCAATTTAGAGTTGTGTCTTTTTTGATGAAATGACTATGGTAGGCAGGAGAAATCATTCTTGTAGTTGTTGGATTTCAATTTAGAGTTGTGTCTTTTTTGATGAAATGACTATGGTAGGCAGGAGAAATCATTCTTGTAGTTGTTGGATTTCAATTTAGAGTTGTGTCTTTTTTGATGAAATGACTATGGTAGGCAGGAGAAATCATTCTTGTAGTTGTTGGATTTCAATTTAGAGTTGTGTCTTTTTTGATGAAATGACTATGGTAGGCAGGTGTTTCCAAGTTTTCATCAAATGATTTATTGACTGCCTTGTTGATTTCTTATGAAACCCTGTTTGACAGCCGTAGCGGAGCTTGGAGTGATGATGATGACAACAATATTGGTTACAATTGTTATGCTTCTGATATGGCAGATCAACATCTTAATTGTGCTAAGTTTTCTCATTATATTCTTGGGATTGGAGTTAACATTCTTCTCATCTGTTTTATGGAGTGTGGGAGATGGAAGTTGGATTATACTTGTCTTTGCTGTAGTCTTGTTCCTGATTATGTACATCTGGAATTATGGAAGCAAGCTGAAGTATGAAACTGAAGTCAAGCAAAAGATGTCTATGGATTTGTTGCGGGAACTGGGCCCCAACCTTGGAACTATCAGAGCTCCTGGAATTGGCTTGCTTTATAATGAACTAGCAAAGGGAATACCAGCCATATTCGGACACTTTCTCACCACTCTACCTGCTGTGCATTCCATGATCATTTTTGTTTGTATAAAATATGTTCCTGTTCCAGTTGTACCTCAGAATGAAAGGTTCCTGTTCAGGCGAGTCTGCCCCAAAAGCTACCACATATTCCGTTGTGTTGCCAGGTATACTAAATTTCCCTGTTTTGCTAGTGCCTTCACTACATAGACCAACTGATGTGAAAGAGAGCTAGAATAAATCTACACGCTTGCACAAATCTGGAGACCAACCTTATTAAGACTGCTGCATGACAGATGGTTAAATGAATGTGTGGCGGACAGTTACCTTTGAGAAGCTGGAAATTTCTTAAATATTTTGGGCAAACCTATGTGTATGATGGTTAATTCTTTTCTATAAACAAATAATGGCTAAACGACCAGCTTATCTTGTATGCCCTCTGCTTTAGATGCTTATAAATTTTAAACAGTTTCCTGTCATAATATATGCATTCTCTTCTGCAATTGATGTGCATTTAAGTTTTCTTGGCTACTAATTTTATCTGTCCAAAACTTTGGACCCACAGATATGGGTACAAGGATGCTCGCAAAGAAAATCACCACACTTTTGAGCAACTGCTCATTGAAAGTCTCGAGAAGTTCATACGCAGAGAAGCTCAGGAGCGATCACTTGAAAGTGATGGCGATGGTTCGGACTCTGAAGAAGAGTATGCCTTCTCAAGGGTTCTTGTAGCTCCAAATGGAAGTGTCTATTCACTAGGTGTTCCTCTCTTAGCGGATTTTAGGGACACAGGAAAGGCAGTTATGGAAGAAAGCACTTCAGAAGAGCTGAAACCTGGGACTTCTTCTGAGTCGTTATTGTCTGATGCAGAGCAATCCCTTGACAAGGAGCTCTCGTTCATTCGCAAGGCTAAAGAATCTGGTGTGGTCTATCTTCTTGGTCATGGAGATATTAGGGCAAGGAAGGATTCATGGTTCATTAAGAAGCTTATCATAAATTATTTTTACGCTTTCTTGAGAAAGAATAGTAGGAGGGGAATTGCCAATTTGAGTGTACCACATTCACATTTAGTGCAAGTTGGCATGCAATATATGGTGTGAGTTGGCTTTTTCTGTAAAGGTCCATATGAGCTATTTTGGCAAAAATTTAGGTAATCGCCTATCAGTCAACTTGGTTGTTATGTACAGCATAATCAATGCCACACAGTTTGATTGATGGATGCACAGAAATGGCCACACCAGAGCTGAATTTTGATGTCCCTCGTCTTAGAAGCTTGGAAGATTCTGCGTTTGTTATAGTTATACAACGGATTCATCACCCAAGTTTGTCGAGTTGCACCTGGGACTGTAATGATTGCCAAGACATGCAAATCCATGTAATTGTAATGTTTTTTAATAATGCATGATGTTCAACCTTGAGGGTAAATTTTATAGGTTTTGCTTGTGGGATGAGTGGTGTGTTTGCAGCTCATTGCGGTGATGAGTTCATTTAGGAAGAGAATCCCTACATTGCTCTACTTTGTTTTATTTATTGCAAATGTGCTAGACAAAAGACCTGTAATAGTTTCTTAAAGAGAATCTTATGTAAAATACCACAAAATAAAGTTCGACCCTATTCATGGGAAATTCGGTGACTCTTCAAAAAATGGACAAAATCAGACCAAAAGTTGTTTGGAAGAAGTATCTACAAACTCGCAAAATCAATGCTAACTTACTGAAGAGAAACAAAAAGAAAGCAATATCCAATGATATATAGACTAGCTTAGTTAAAGATTTGGCTGTTAAACTTGTATGTTGGTTTAAGCGCAATATAGAAATCTGTAGTTACAGAATTTACCTTAAATGACATAACACCTTAGCACTGGAATGAAATGAATCCAAATATGATAGAATGATATTGCCAACTCCAACTAAATTTAAGATTGGACTACAGTACATTGATTTATATCCAAACGCTCCATTTTCCTCCAATCCATACCGACGGGGAACTGGATTTCGTTATCTTCTATATCCTTTTAATCTTTATTGCAGCCCATCATCCTCATTTGGCATGTTGTGTAGATCTCGGTTATGAAAAATAAAGGCGATAATGGACGTCATTCTGTACCTCAAATTCAGAGATCTACCAGGGGCATTTTCTTGGCACAAACTGACAATTACACTTCACATCATCAACCAAACTGTATGCAACTCCTAGACAGGTCGATTCAGTGCCTAGCAACTTATATACTCACTAAGTAGTTAGCATGTGTAATCTGTGATGAACAAAATGATTCTCAATCTCCCAACCATATAAAACCGCATAAGCTTGAGCTGAGCATATTCCACTATTCCCGTCCCTTCAAACTGCGCAGTTACACGGTTAGGATCCCTTCAATTGGTAGGTATCTGAAGCCGAGGATAATTGAATGTCAGAATCAATCACTGACTTGGCTTTGTAGGATCACTATCTGGAGGTTGGATACGGGTGTCTTAACTTTTCTTGATTCAAGCTATTAGAAGCATCAGAAGGAATTTCAACTATTACTGATGGTCCATGAATTTCCTTCTGCCTTGATTGAAACTTGAGTCTCAGCAACAATGAATTTGTCATCACGCCAATAGAGCTCAAGCCCATGAGAGCTCCTGCTATTGACGGAGTAAGCATGGTTCCAGTAGATGGCAGCAGGACTCCAGCAGCTACTGGAATTCCAACCTGTAGTGAGCAAAGATGAGAAGAAAGACAATATGAAGAAGAAACCAAATAAAATGTATGAATTTCTCAAAATTGCGGATACAATTGCACACAAATTATCAGCAGCAAGATTAATATGGAATCAAATATGTGACATATACGTAGTTTTAGATCTTCAATATGTGACCGACTACTCAAGATCTTGAAAAATAAAGGAAATGCAGAGAGAGAGAGAGAGAGAGAACGGACAAGGTAAAAAAAAGAATAAAGATCATTCCCATCAGTGATTTCAAGCAGACTGACAGATATTGGTTAGGTGTCCAAAAGGAACGACTTACTGTGGAGGACAAGAAGCAAGAGTCTTCTCCCCTCCCACAAGTTTGAATACGCTTTAATAATGGTCATTTTAACTTTTAAGTCCTTAATCAATGTTTTGCATGTAGCAAATCATTGTTCTCTATAGATTAACCAGTTTATTTGTCTAAAATGATAATGCACATAGAAACACTTCCTGTTCGCTTAATGGACAGCTAAGATGAAAAACTTACAATGTTGTATCCGAAGGCCCACCAAAGGTTTTGTTTTACAGTCTTCATGGTTAGCCTGCTTAGCTCCAGAGCATCGAGCAACTGCAGCAAGGTGATTTTGTTAAAAAATTATGGTACAACACACCGTGCAAGATAAAACATCATAAAGAAATTTTAGTATCCAGATCTAGATCAATGTGTGTGTGTGTGTGTATATATATATATATATTTATAGATTCAAGATTCAACCCAAAACCTGTACATAAGCATATAGAAGACACAATTAATTAAAATTGTGCTCTCTAACAAGGTAAGTAAATGTTTAGATAAGGTGTATGTGACAAGCACCTGCAGATGGTCCTTTGAGGCTAGGTATTGCATATTTAACAGTCAACTTATTCAAGATGCTCAGAAATTAACATATAAGCATGGGATTTTTCATTCCCGAATGCTATGTCAGGGAATTCATTATTCAAATGGCTCTTTTAGAAAAAGTAGTTATCCGTTCCAAACAATCCCATTAGTAGAAGTATAATGCAATAATTGTTTATACTTGTAGAAATACAATATTTTCAGCATGTATTCTGAAGGTGGAGAGAGATGGATAGAGAACAAGACGAAACCTTGGAAAAGAAAAACAAGCGACCATGTTTGCAGCTTGAGGCAAGATTACTCTAGTTCCAGAAAAGACAAAAGAACATGAATGGCAAGGAAGTTGCAAAAAAGAGAGGAGGAAAACCTGAGATAGCCGATCGTGCATCAGTACAATAGAAGACACATCACTTGCAGCTCCAACTCCACCACCAATAGCTATTCCTACATGTGCTGATGCCAAGGCTGCAGTGTCATTTATTCCATCGCCGACCATAGCTACAATTCTTTGATCCTTTTGCAGTCTGCTTACAAACCTACTCTTTTCATCTGGTTTGACTCCATAAAATACCTGAATTCAGCCATTTATCTTATTGGCATTTCTAATTAAGTGATGTAGAACTTGTTGTAATGTGTTTTAGCAAAAGGGTTAAAACAGTTTAACAAATATTTCTGTCAAAGGCAGTGCTTATACAGATCAAAATAAACATGCATATAATACCAAAAAGAAATGCAGTAAAATTTTTATTTCTAATAAATGTGCAAGACTAATGAGTACAGCCAATCTGGGACCAGCATTTTTGTTATATTCCACTTCTGCAATTGTCTTTTAGCTTCTATTGCCGACATACTTACGTAGAATGCTGTCCTTTAATTTTGGAAAAGATGACAGAGAGCAATAAGAGATGCATTTCCCAATTGAATCCAATAAAATTACAGCTCGAATATATTATCAAAAGCTAAACATACAATAACAACCTCCCAGGTCAGAGGTCTCTGTACTAGTGATCCACACATTCCTTTTTAAAGGTTGTAACAGTAAAACTAAAGAGCCAATAAGGTGACAAGCTCCAGTCTCAGGCAGTGAAATAAAAAAGATAGGGAAAATGACATTGTATAGCCGCTCTCAAAATAATAGCCGAAAAATGTATATTTTTTGTATATATATACGTTTTGCATGTTATATACAAAAATTATACAAATTTCATACACTTTTTCGGCTACCAAATGTAAATAGTTTCTGGCGCGGGCTAAAAGTGAAAAAAGCCCAAAAATATAGGGTTAATTACTTCGACCATCCCTAATTTAACAAAAAAGTAAATAGAGCTCCTCCCTAGTTTGACGTTCCATTAAACATATCTCTTTCGCCACTATGAAGTGTTAAACATCCGTTTAAAACAAATGGTGTCAGCAAAATATGATAGCAACACAGATTATGATACCCTTGTGAAAAGTTTGAGACATGGAGCCTGCAGGGTTGGAATGTTACCTTCAGAAGGCTCCTCAATGACTGGGAGTTTACTAGAGTGATTGAATTCTTCAAATTGCTGGTTAGTTTCAAAGGTACTGTAGAAGAAGAGGACAAAATTGTATGGGAAAGAAATAGCAAAGGAGTATATACTATATACTGTGAAGTCAGCATATGATAACTTAAATAGTTCCGGTCAACTACAAGCAGGGCCATGGCACTGTAAACACATCTGGAAGGTGAAAATCCCTTTTAAAACAGCATGTTTTTGGTTGGCTTGTATCAATGAAGCTGTTCTGACTCATGACTGTTTGATGAGAAGAGGAATGCCATTGTGCTCAAAGTGCTTTTGTGTGGAGGTGAGATTGAAACAAATAGTCACCTCTTTTTACATTGCAGAATAACCAGCAAGTTGTGGTATTTATTCATGAGTATGAAAGGGTCGAGCTGGACAGTTCCTAGGACAACTGCAGAAATGATAGCATGCTGGAATGATCCAGGTATTTGACAGAGGCAGAAGAAATGGTGGAGCATGATTCCAGCATGTATTTGGTGGACAATATGGAAGGAAATAAACTCAAGATGCTTTACAGATAGAGCTAATTTTGAAAGAAGATACAGATGGATTGTATATTTTTGTTTCACTTTTGGTGTAAAGAAGCCCTTGTAGAGGATGTAGAGTCTGTAGTTAACATCGTTGGATCCTTGTAACTACTACAAGACTAGGCTTTTGCTCTTTTTGGGGGGTCTTGTAACTTTGTTTTACTCTTAGCACAATCTTTGTGCTAAGGTTTACTTTATCATATTTATATAAAATTGTTACCTCTAAAAAAAAAAAAAAAAAATTTGAAGCAACTTAATACTTGAAAAATGAAGAGAGAGAGAGAGAGAAAGTATTCATCTCCTCCTCGGACAAATTTCTATTTCTCCCATTCAACCCCACCGAGCCCCACCTTTCTATATTTAAGGAAACCGACACCAGCACACCACTGTTCATGTGGATTAATTACCCCTCCCCTCCCCCTGCACTGGTGCACAAATGTCATCCCAGCCTGCAAACAACCATCACGGTCATTCCTTCGTGAGTATTCCAGCCAGCATCAGACCCTCCCTATCACTCCTTACTGTTTTATCCCTATGCTTTCTTTTCTATTTCTGATTCCATTTGTTGTCCTTCTATATCAATCTGTGCAAATTGATTTAAAGGAATAGTAAGGAATTCGTATTGAATGATGAGGGAGGCTTTTGATTGTGAGCGAAAGAAGGTGCATTGAACTATGGTTATTTTTATAGTTAGGTTTCTTAGGATGTTTCTAGGATGAAGAAGGCAACTTGTCTTCACTATCCTCACAATTTGAGAATCTGAAAGTTGGAAACTAAAATAAGGAATAACTGAATAACAATGAAAGGATATGTCGCTCAGGAAACAAAGAAAATAGGGTATGGCAGGAGGATTAGAATTTTTGTCAAAACATATGCAATTTTAATCCGCTCATATCATTAGGTGGAGAGGTGTCAAATATTGTTCAACGAGAGAGATGTCCTTTTAGTTTCATTATACGTTTTTGATAACCCTTTTTAGTTTTATTATATTAGGAGGAAGGTCCAACTAATTGATCCAAAAAGTTAGATCTTTCAACTTTTATTCAGTTTGAACATACTAAAAACAGGATAATTTCCATGCACAGTGATGGTCGTAGAGGTTAGTATTCGTCTTAAATCTGCTAGTTAATTTACCATATCCTTCACACAACACCTAATTTCATGACTATATGTCTCGCTCTACTCCAACAAAATTGACCGGATTAGTCCATTTTCATGGACATTTTTAAAAAGCAGGGGGAACAGGAAAATTTGATATAGCAAATTTCTATTTAGTTAGCCATTATCAACTGGGAATAAAAGGAAACGGATGCTGATTCCTATTAGCTATCATGGACTAATAGATTGGCCCTAATTTCTAAGCTAATTCTCCATAAAGAACCTACGTTATGTACCGAAACTATAGTGGAATTGTGGAAACAATATAATGAGCTAATTCTTTCACATCTCAGTGTAGTTCAAATATTGGTGTCGTCACCCAATAATAAGCTGTACATCCTATTAAGAACCATCTTGCGAACTGTCAGTTATGGACTTCTACCATTCTCTCTTATGAGTCTTATCACAAAGGCAATGAATGACATGAAGTACAAATTCTTCGAGTAACACCAGAGATCAAGGTCTTATTATTATAAAGCTCATAAAAACTTCCTCCTACCAGTTTTAGCTACTTTGCTTTTATGATGCATATTTCTCTTCAGCGCAGCAGTTACTTCCTATCATTAGCTATATCACTTTTTTCTGATGACCCATTAGCTATATTACTTATTGTGGATATTTTTCTTTGGAATCATTAGGTCCACTAGGCAGCTTGTAATGCACAAAAAGATATAAAGAATGGTCCCAGAACTAAGATGGATTCTGGTCTTAAGAAAGATGAAACCGCTTACATTTTCCTTAGGGATGCCAACAACAGATGCGACGTATTCGGCAGCATTCTTTTTGTCACCAGACAGTAAGTAAGTGCTAATCCCTTGTTTCGACAGAGATTCTACAACATGCCTTGCGTCTTCTCTGATCTGATCCTCAACATAAATTAGACCAGCAAGGACGCCATCAACTCCCACATATACTACTGATTGGTTCTTAAAGTCATCAAATTCTAGGAACGGATTCTCAAGAACTCCATGCCTGCACAGTTTCAAGATGTAGCATCTAAATGGGACTGTATTGAAAAGGATAAAATAGTGTTCAACAGAAAAAGATTGTGAGAAGTGCAAAAAGAAGAAGCTACCTTTTGACCCATTCCAGTGTGCCGACAGAAATCCTTTTATTATCAATATACCCTACAGCACCAGATCCAGGCTCCTCCATGAATGTTCCATCCAAAACCTGCATGTACACATTTAAGAAATTGGACGCCCACACTGCTACACGTTGACAGTGGACACAACAAATACCTAAGCCCAACTATATCCCTAGATTAAATTATGAAATCCCAGGTGTTAGTCTCCTCAGCATCTCAATGCTCAGCCAGCACAAACAGAAAAACAGCATGTGATCATACATACATATATATATATATATATATGAGAGAGTAGTGAAGTCTGACACAAAAGAATAAGCAATAAAATACTCCAAAGTTTCTTCCTCAACAAGCCCTAATTAAGATAGAGTTAAGGTCTCAAGCTTGTAAGCTGAAATCCAGCTAGTTACAGTCAGATAACCAAGCAACACCCAATTAAACATGACGGATTCTACTGCAGACCTAAATAAATAAATAAATCTCCTCTCTAAGACTCTAACAGCTTAAACTTTCAAATGAGATGTACACGCAATGCAACATGGCACGACAGCAGGCTGCTGTTCTGAGTCTCACATGTATCCACCAATAAAATGGTTCCATGGTCAAAGAAAAGTATCATGCCTGCACATGAGCCGGCATGTTGCAACCATAAATAAATAAATAAAATAAATAAATAAATAAAAGTGTTTATCTCTAACAACTTAAGCTTAGATGATGTTCACACAATTCAACAAACTCAAATAAGACGTGTCAAGGGGCAAACTGAAACCTCGTTGACAAAAAATAAAAGGTATTTTGAATTCCATTTGACTATCCTAATAAGGAAGCTGAAATTTCTAAAATCTCAACTTGGAGAACTATACAAGTTTGAGGCATAGAGCAGAAGATGATTTACTAATATCTGTAAAACCAAATTATCATTGGATTGCCGATATATGTGCGTGTGTGCGCGCGCGTAAGAGAAAGATAACATGGACAAATACTGTTAATATATCATGCAATTCAAAGGGCTGAGATTCTCGAATACAAAGGGCATGTGCATAATTTGGACACTCTTCCTATATAGAAATAGGTAAACACTTGAAAAGGAGCACTTAGCATGACTTACCTTCAATTTTGGAGAATTCGCAGTCAGAGCAGCCTCTACAATTGCTTTTCCAATTGGATGATTGGTATTTGATTCAACTCCAGCGGCAAACTTCAGAATATCAACTTCTGACCACTGAAAAGGTGAAGTTGAATCTTGTCTGCACCAAAATTTGGCTCATTATCTCCAATGAAAAAATATCGTTAACACCTTTTCTTTTACCAGAAGGTGTCTGAAGTCCACTTTAACTTTACACATTTTCATAGGTCAACTTTCTGATCAAAGATTGGCAACTAAAGTGCAACACGGAAACTCACAAAGCAACAGATGAGAGCAGCAATAAGAAGGTTATTTAGAAAAGGAAGGGACAGAGAAAAAGAAGTGAACAACTAGAACAAGAGATGAGCTAGCAATGAGTATAAAGGACGTTAAGTGCTTATTGGTTGCTCTTATTCCATCATGCAGAAATGTTCATGGTTTTCCTCTTTCTAGTATACTCATGTCTCATCATTCAAACAGTACGAAACAAGTATATGAGGAACAAATGTTAAGTGTTTCATATTGCTTGAGGGAATGGGTTGTTGTCTCCTTCCATGATCTTGGCAATGCTCACCTTATGTGCTAACTTTTGGTTGAGTTAGACACAATATTTTCTTAACATGGTATCACAACCAGACTCATCCTAATTCTTGGTTTACCGAATATTCAGCCACGTTATGTCGTCCACACAAGATATCTGAGAGTTCAGAAAGGTGTTGAACCACATTAGTTGGAGGAATGGACTATTGCCTCCATATATGGTCTTTTGGCAATCCTCACCTTATGAGCTAGTTTTTGGGGTTGATCAGACCCCATCTCCATTTTATTAAGAGAGAACAAATAGGAAATGCAAACATTGGATGCTTTTCTTGTGGATGTTCGTTCAGTATGAAGTCAAAAAGAAGGTAAGAGAGAGACTTAAGAATTTATCCGGTAGATAGTGTATTCTTCAAACAAAGTCAATTTATTAACAAGTATTTATTGATGAAAATAACATGTTATTAAAAGAACGGAAAAGGGCCAAAACTGCACTCAGTCTATTCGATTTGGTATAAATATGTCCTCCGTTCACCTATTGAGCCAAAAATGCTCCCACCGTTGTCTTTCAGACTCACTTATCCCTATGACTAACAGTCAACACCAAATAAAAAAAAGGTTATTTAAATTACACGTGGCAACTTCTTACTGGTCCAACTTTATCCGCCTATAACCCATTTTCTTTTCCAACCCAAAAATCCGACCCGCCCAAAAAAAAAAAGGTCAAACTCATGATTGCCAAAAAGTTTAATTTCTCAATCTTCCCAACTCTACCACTACCATGGCTGCCACCACCCCCTTTCCTCCGTAGCAATTACGCTGACACCACAACCATGACTCACATGTTTGCTCTATTCCTCCATTTCCAAACAATAACAAAAATGCTATGCTAATCGAAAGGGGCCGATTTGAAAATCTTTAATTTTTTCCTATTTAATGTCCTTTTTTGTTGTGAAAATGGGATTTTGTTCAAGGATGAGGCCATAAAAGTTCCAATTTCTACAATAAATTACCTCCTGGGTCTAACATCTTACTAAGATTTTACAAAAATCACAAAAATTATGAAGAGAAAAATTAGACTATTCGCGAATTTGAAGCCCATGAATTCATAAAGGGTTCTTAGATTATCTTACGATGATGAGAAAGAAAATGAGATTTACCACTGTAAGTGACATTTCAGTGTGCAAATTAAGATCTTTTGATGAACATTTCCGATAAAATGGCGGCTCCAATGGTAAATGTAAAATGAAGAAGATGATAAAAAAAATGAAAAAGGGTCAAAACAGCCCCTAGACTATTGGATTTGGTACAATAATATCCTCCATCCACTTACGGATCTTCACATACGGGTGGGTTTAATTCTATTTGGAGTGGAGTTTAAGTTCAGCCAATAGGAAGTTGACACGTGGATATTAATTGATTTTTTTTAGATAGGACCGTTAGTCATAGGGGCATAAGTGAGGCAGAAAGATAACGGTGGAGGCATTTTTGGCTCAATAGCTGGACCGAGGGCATATTTGTACGAAATCGAATAGTCTGAGGGCTGTTTTGGCCTTTTTCCGTTAAAAGAAAATGCTATAAAGAAAAAGCAATTTCCTTATTTGTTATGGCCCAAAAATTGGATACCTAATATACCTGTGATTGACCTGCAATGCAAATAAAACTAATAAAACTAACAGAAGTCTTCCTGAATGATAAATAAAACTTGCATCATTCAGTCTTCCATATTTCAATCACTCTTCATTTCCCGGTAATGTAGTATATTAAGAGTTTTAAAGTGCCTTGACAGAAAATACTTTTATCAGAGAATAGTCAAATCTACATGACATGAAGGACGCAAAGATGGAATTATAGAAGCTCATAAAAGTTTACTCATTTCATCCTAATATAATAGTCTTAGTTTGCACGAGATGTCTATGAAGTGAAAGAGTTAAAGTATGAATTGCTTAGTATTTATTAGAAAACAAGTGGGCC
>AWOL01S0082877.1:0-13390 GCA_000715115.1 Nicotiana otophora | reverse complement strand
TATATATAGAGAGAGAGAGACAAAGGGCTAAAGCTGAGATACAAAGAAGAAGAAAAATAACACAGCGATAGTTGGATGTTTGTGGGGTGAAAGGGGAAGAATTCTTTCATTTTCTTTCAATTATATAGGTAAGAACAGTAAACAAATGGAAGATAGAAAGAAACAAAAGTGGATCAACATAGATTGTATTATATGAAGGAAATCACTTTCTATAAAGAAAAAATAAATGATCCATACATTGGTCTTTAAGATACAAGTGGTGGTAGAATCCAGTTGCCAACTCTTTAAATTTTAAATCATATTGCACACAACTAGTATTAACTCTATACATGTTGCTTGACCCATGAAAACTAATAACAATGGATTGAGACTATCCCCTCCCAGTTAACAATCCCAGCAAATCTTCACAAGTAAAAGAGGCCCTCCTGCTAAGAATTACAGCAAATATTATAACTAGCAGAAAATTACAAAAGAAATTTTTTCTAATAATAACAGTATAAGGGAAAAAAAGGATACTCTACATATTACGACTCAGAAGAAGGGAAAATTCAAGGCAATATGGTCTGCGTGAACTTTTCAGGAAAACATACCAAAGCAAATGCGCAAATTTTGGATTCCTCTAAAAGATAATTATAGGAATCCAATTCTTCTGAAAGGTAATTTAAGAATCCAAAGATGGAACAAATGAGTTACTTTTTTCTGATTGACATTCTACAGAAAGTCGAGTACTACGAATGTATTTGTCCAAAGAAAAGGCAAGGCAGAAATCCTGGTGCTTACTGCATAGTGCATTATCTGTGAATTAAAAGAAAGATGTGAAGCTACATCTGTAGTCTTGACAGATTAGTGCATTTGAAGTGAACAAGACGTGCTCGCATGCTGAATAGATCCTCTAGAATATGAATGTAGAGACAGTAGCCAGTCAACCAGGATCCTGATACTTGGAGAGGTTCATGCCAGACATATTTGCTAGTTACAAGTGGACATTAAACTGATAAACTATAAGTACTGAAACCCGAAGAGTACTGTTTGGTAATCACTTTCTAATCATAGTCATTTCCTAGATCACTCCAAAGATTGAAATGTACACATGAACATGAGTAGCCGATGAGTTCAAGCAGTCTTGTGGAGAATCTGACTGATCTTTCCAATCCTTGCTATGAATTGTACTCTACTTATAGGGTTACATCATTAAAAGACAAACTTAAAGTGTTGCTTGATGTGATCCATGCAAATGTGAATAGCCAACAATCAAATTTCTCCTATCTGAAGGTGATTTTCAATAATAACTGCCACAAATAAGACATCCATTTGCATTTCAAGAGAAAATAAGAAATACAGAGATATCTGTTCATCGTAGAGTTGCCATTCAATCACCCTAGCAATTTAAGGTTAAAGGAGCATTTTACGGACCACCCAAGAATCCACATTGTTATGCCAATTAAAATGAACTATGTGTTCTGTTCAGAAACTTAAGTGGATTTTGACGTCTAGATATGAGGGTTCTTAATATATAGAATGATTCAGTATCACAAAAAGTGTAATAGTAGGTAGTGCTAAGGGAATAATCTAGTTTAGTCCGGTAATTGAGTCAATAGCTTTCCTATTCCATCGCTTCTCGTCCCAGATCTTGACCATCACTAGATAAGAAAGAGGACTCTTTTCTTTTCTTTCCTAAGTTTATCTTAAACACAGTTTCCTTTCTTTTCTAGCAAAAGTTCTACTTAAATGCAGTTTTAGAAAGAGTAAGATTCTGCTTCCAAGATTTACTTTTTCTCCAGTAACCTTTTTGTCAAATGAAATCCTAAACTAAATATACCATGCTCACTCCAGAACTCTCGAAATCTAAGTTTTCTACCTTATCCAAGTACGGATATTATCTCGTTCACAAGATGAATCACAAAATTAGCATTCTGACTAAATGAATGCTGGTCCCAACTCCTTTCACAAGTCAGAGAAGCGGATGGAATAAATAGATATGGTATGTGTTCATCAAGGAGTATGAAAAGATACGGGAATGCAAAGGAATATTTAATAATGCAGCATTAATGACATCCCCTTGTAGCAATCATGATTAAGAATGCAGTTGATTATGCCTGAAGAGAAATCTAATACTAGGACGGTATCTGCCTAAAGTTATAATTAATGTATGGCAAACCGGATTCAATTGCATGAGCGCATTAAAAATACAACAGCCCACCGTCAAGCTTGGGCGTAATTTTAAATAGGAACAAGGTTTAGAGGAGGGAATGGAATTCAACACAAAATGAATAAAATTCTGATTCATGAATGGGCACCAAATGGAAACTGAGTCTCGCAAAGCACTCGGTGGGCAATCTAGTTACACAAGAAACCTCAACTCTTTTATCTTCACCAGTGCTGGTTGAATGAGACAACAAAATAAAATACGCACCACATGTGCTTACGTGTTGAAGTGCAGCTTTGTTTCTTGACTTATCATCCATGAACCCTAATCCAATGCAAAAAAGTGCTAGAATATCATTCCCAACTGGTTCTTCTCTTGGTCTCATCAGCTCCTATATCCCCCCCAAAAAAAAAACAATTTACAGGTTGGTATGTCATTAATAAAAACTGACCTTTATTTAAGGCAATATTTACAACATAAAAAGCTGGATACCATATAGGTATATCCAGGGATCAGCAGAATACAAGTTTGTTTTCATGGTTGAATGTAAGAACTTAATAGTTCTTGAAGATTCAACCAACTGAAAAGAAGAATTTTCCCATTCTTCTTGTCTTTTCCGGATCTATGTTAAGAATCTCCTGTATAACAACTCTTTTAACTCCTGCATATGTCATAAACTTGTACAAGTAATTCAAAAAGTCAATTAGCAAGAGTGTACTTACACTCAAAGGTTGCCCAGCGAGATGGAGGCACAATAGTGCGATCTTGTTTTGCCTCTGAGGCATAGAGCAAAGTGAAGAGATCCTTTGTGTCATCCTTTTTCTTCACAGATGGGTTACTGGTGAGACCATTTTTTGGAGGTAAATTAAGAATTTCATCCATCGTGTCCAAAGAAACCTGAGAAAATACGAGTATTACTTAAGATAACGTTTTGCTGAGCCATGCTTGACAATGAAAAAATCCAGGAAAAAAAATGTAGTTTACCAAGAAAACTTAGTATGCAAATGCATTTGGTTATACGACTTGCTAAGTATAGCACATAATGAAGAGATTGTTAACCAAATTATAAAAGATAAATAAGTAGGCAAAGGTATACTCCTGTTAATTAAAACCTAAAAGAAATTTGCTTCCAAAGTAAAAACATGTAAACAAAGTACAATATCTGCAGTACCCCACGAGATCTTGTAGATGAAGGAACTTGTGGCGGTTGTTCATTAAAAACTTCTTCCTCCAAGGAATATTTTCTTGCTTTCCTTGGAATATCAGCTTTTGCTCCGAATTCGCTTGTTTCAGCAGCCATATTAGATGGGGCTGGTTGTGGGGCATATCTAGAAGCCCATTTTTTCTCCTGATACCTGGAGTCAGAATGAAATATGTAAAGGGAACAGTCATGTAGATTTCATTTGATAAAAACATGTGAGTGCATAACATAAGTTTTTGTGCAGAATTACTTGGTCCGAATAAATTTCGCAATGTCGCTTCTATCTGCGCTTGCTGGTAGATCTGCCTCCCAATAATTGTTCGACTTCTCATTACCTACACCTGCACATTAAAACATGGACCAAGAATTACCCTTGTTAGCCTCCTAAATATCTTCAGAAGTATAAGAAATTTAAGGGGAAAAGATAACCAGAATATCAGAGGCAAATGGCAGTATGGCACATAACAGGGCTCTATTTGGAATGAACAAAACATTTACTCCATGATTTTTACCCAGTTTCTTGTGTCTTGTTCTATAGCTTCTTAGGAAAAGTTTTCAGCTGGAGAACACTCTCAATACTAGGGGGAAAAAAAAGTAGCTCGCCCACCCCCACCCCAAGCACACAACAAAAAGAGGACCTCCTTTGCGAAGAACTTCTTGTTCTTGTCCACTTTCGTGATGGTATTTGACTGAGAACAAAATTAAGGATGTTACAATTCACCTTATATATCATAGCTGTGACAGTTGAAATAGTATAACATTAATCGTTGAATAGTTAGATTGCTAATGGAATGAATTTCTTGTCAAAATTGTATAAAATATGAATTCTATAAAATATTTCCACACATCCCAAAATAGATAAAATGTCATGTAAATTAGGAAGGAGGAGTTTCTGTTTTCCCAATTATTCAGACTAGTTTTTCCTTTTTTTCCTAAGAACCACCTCAATTAGGCTTCCTTGTCCACTGAAAAATAAATTGTGGAATGTTTTCAACATGTTTACAGAACAGTGGAGGATGAGGAACAAAGTTTCACTGAACAGAATTTCTTGAAAGTTCTTCAACAACATAGGTACAAAAGCAACTAGCCTTTACCCCCACTCCTCATTCCCCCTCCCACCGTCCTTTTCTCCTCCAGAGACAAAAGCTTGCCCAAAGTCCACATTCGGAGATGTCAATAACTCTGACCTAGTTAGTAATTGAATGAACATTAGTAGCCTTCTGGTAACTATGAAATGCCGTAAGGATGAGAGCTGTATAGCATACTCAAAGGATCATGAAATGTTTCTATTCGGTTGGGGAAGTAGAAGAGTGACTACGTTCATTTAGATAAAGTAGCGACAATCTTTAATACCTAAAGGTTTTTTATACATGTGTGCATGTGTGGCATGCACGGCAGAGAGAGAGAGAGAGAGAGAGAGAGAGAGAGAGAGAGAGAGAGAGAGAGAGAGAGAGAGATACATTGCATGAAAGCAACCTGCTCCGGCAGCCATGTGTCCAAAGTTGTCGACCTTACCTATCACAAGCAAGAGGCATGATAGCCATTAGCAAAGAAGATTAAGCATTCAGAGTCTATATCCAAAAGTCTCTGTGTGCTTTCTTCGATGTATTCAGAAAAAGCTGAGCGACCTTCTGGAACTGGACTCAACTCCACGATTGCATATATACAAATAAAAAGGTAAAGGCATAAACTGAGAACTTCAGGGATAAAATGTCAAGGCCAGTGCCATCTTTATCTTTTCTATATATTTACTTGGACAATTCAAACGGAATCATTAGAAATCTTTGATTCAGTAAAGTTGAGGAATGTATTTATGCAGCGATAAAATGGAAATTTTCATGAAGAGAACACTTGTTTGTTGTAGCAGTGTCATGTATATATTGCTTTTGTTGTTTGAGAAATCACTACAGAAAACAATGTTTATCAAATGACAAGAATGGTTTTTCCTTATTTTCATTCAAAAAGTTCTCCAGAAAAAGTTAAGGTTCAATGAAGAAAAACTGAAGTCAACAACACATACGCAGCATCTCATCTAGATGACCCAATCTCCATTTTCCTGAATCACAGAATTTGTTTTTTCTCCGAAGTCAATCTGATTGGTTTGCGCTGTTCCTAAAGTAGAAAAAAAAACTGGATATTTTGCCAACTATTACTTTACATAGACAGGAAAAGTGACGTAGGCGCAAGCAAGTTCAAAATATATTTTTGTATTCAGTTCCGAGAGTATAACCCTTGCATAGTCATTAGCTTTATGTTTAAATTTCAAGAGGAGTCCGGTGTAAGGGCTTACTAAAATTCACTGATAACATGAAACATCAAAATTTCCATGAAGAAAGAACCAGTGATAAATTTAGTTGACATGAAGCATCGTTTAACATTTAAAAGCATGACTTTTTTTCTCTGTACACAATAAAGTGATCAAAAGCTCATAGTGTGTAGCCCCTTCCCTCTTCAGATTTCTTTCCAAGGGCAGGTACACAAAAAGTAGAAACGAATATCGTAAAGAAACCGGCTACTTCATTAAAGAGATGGCATTGAATATTATTTCACTAAATGAAAAACTGAACCTGGGAAAAAAGCAGTTCATTTCATACTGATCGCTTCATATATTTCACTAGAGTATATGTAGGGAAATAATTGAATAAGAAAATATGAAAATTTAGAAAACAACAGTTAAAATAGATCTGCTACGACTTCTTATTTATGAAGGTATTGCAAATTTCAGAGACAGCGGGAAAAAGGTGTTTGAAGGCATCAGCAAGTCGTAATCTTTGCTTCTCCCCCTTTTAGATAAGTAATGAGACAATAGAATTACCTTAGCAGGGGAAGCCATTTCCACTAATAGATAGTCCCCAAGAATGTTAATAGATAATAGCCCTTTATGCAACAGAAGTTAATTATGCTTCACTTTCTGAGTCTTCCCATCTTAACCTACATTTGGTGCTGCATAAGGCTTATAGTTTTCGCTTTACTCACTTAGTATTCAGGTAGCCATTATCAAATTCCACGACGACCCTTCAAATACATCCTTAAACCACTAAACTAAGTTATTGGGATCAAACTTTGTCTCATTCAGATTGTTTTGCAAAAACTCAATAGCACCCAGAATCGAAACTGTGTTTCACCTGTTATGGATAGTCTTTTAGTGTTGAATTTGTAATGCTATTAAATAAAGGATTGGATGCATTTGATAGTCAAACAGTAAAACTTAAAACAAAAAAACATCTCGAGTAATTTTGATACGGAGTATTTATTACTAAAAACTTAAGCAACTAAAGTTTATACCTTTGAAATATGCACCCCAAGACTACGATGAATTCCTGAACATTGCAGGCAGATGAATATCCCAAGGTTGATGCTTGCCCACCTTGGGGCCCTGATACAAAATATCAGAAACTATCAAAAAGCGATTAGACTAACATGTTGAATGAAAGGAATATGCTTTAGCACAGGGACACCGTGAAAGACTATGCAGAGACAGAACAATCAGTACAAAGAACGAGTAAAAATAGATAATGTACAAGGTGGAAAGTGCACATCTAGCTCCTTGCATAACCTACTACTATTCTAGATGGTCATGATATACAGTTAACAGCTGCAAACCGGTTGCAGAAAGCGCACCTTCCCCGACAATCTGCACATTCCCTATTTTCTGGAAGCTTAAGAAGACCCTCCAATATCTGCAAGTGGTGAAAGATACACACTAAGCTAGAAAATCATACATGAAACTTGGAAGTGCAGAAAAACCAGGTGTACCAAACATTTGAAGAAAAAAGATCACTAGTGACAGAGTTTGATTCAAAAGGATATAACTTTGACTTTTGCAAATAAACAAACTTCCTAATTATATATGCGAATAATTTCTTACTTCAGGCTTTCTTCCTTTTAAAAATGTATATCTGGTTATGACAAAAGCTATGTGGTATCTGTCATACTAGTTCATGGGCAATTTCAAAAAATTAAACCCCTTAATGCAAGATAATTATGCAGTGGAACATGGTAATCCACCTTGTCCTATGAGTCTTCAGTCTCAGGATATTTCACCATCTCACACGTAATGAATTTTTCTGCCAGTAAGATGGGCCGAGGGAAGGGGCATGTTAGATCAAGGATATGAACAATCTTGTCCAACTAAGCTATGTAGCAAGCCTAAAACTAATATAGCTTTCGCAAATGAATGCTCATCCTACTAATCCAATTTCTGAAGCTGCCAGAGTGCAGATCTCAAATAAACTTAAAATGGTATAAAACTAAATTCTTAAGAGCAGGGAGTTCTCTCAAAACCAAATTATAGCTCCACAAAAGGATTCTAAGATGGTTCCTTGACTTCTTTGACCTGTCAGAAATTATTAATCACCTTCTGGAACAAATATATTGGTCTTAATCAGGGAGATTTAGCCTATATTAGTTCAAATTTTTATTAAATAGGAAAAAACATACAGGCAACTAAGGTACTAGGGTGGTAAGTGCTGAGGAGGGGAAAGAGCAAATGAAGTTTGATAGAATTAAGACAAGATGGACTTAGGAGCAATATCTTTTAACCTTGTGTTAAGGTAAATTTTTGTTTATAGTCAAATCCATTGTTTAGATGTATACTTATGTTTTTTGACTCTCGTCATTTTTTTCAATTTGCTAACATAGTGTAAATGTTGATACTATCAAATCACAAACGTCATAATAGGTTGTTCCTAAAGTTAAATTAGGAACTAACTGTTAGATTGGTAAAACGCTAATATTTGTGTGATCACCGCCAGACACACACAAAAAAAGTTCTATTTTAAGTGAGATGATTGGGTAAATATCTTTCTTACAGTCAGTGAACAAAGCTTAAACCCATCCAGTAATAGTAATTAAGAATCTGATTTCTTTGATAATATCTGATAGTCTTTTAAAATTTCAATTCTCTTAGAGATAAATACTTAGAGTATTATTTTGTATTGGAACACGATTATCTGCTTTGGCCAATTCAACCTAACAAGTTCTATCAGAAACCTTGACTATCTGATAATAGTTTTACAGCTATAGCTCATATCGACTGCTAAAACTAACTGTCAGTGTCAGATTATTCTCGAACATGTTTTGCCCCCAAGGTTCACAACAAAAGTATACACCACTGGATGTGTGGTAGGCTCAAGTCACAGGTTCGAATCCTGCTAGAAGTCTGGTATCTAAGTGGAGAAGGGAAGAGGGGTGCGCCCATATACACCAAGTTTCAGAACTGTAAACAGAAACTTTTTTCTTTACCAAAGCATGTTGTTGTCAACTAAAAACAAAGATTTTTCCATGTAAAATCTAGAGGAATGTGGACAAAACGAATTCAAGGCACATATCAAACTGAAAAGCATTATGAGCTGGTATATTGCCATTACTAGCAATGTTTGATGTAATGAATATTCAGTCTTTCCTTAGCTCTATCGGCCCCTCCAGTAGAAATTACCAATATTATTCAAACCTTCTTTGGAATAACAAAGTTTCAAGTAGTATGTCTTTAATTAGCTTTTAAGCAGCAAAAGCTAACTACTGAAGAATTATGCTTGGGGGGGGGAGGACTAACGCTAATTACATAACCTTGTTTAAAGGAGAAATTTCCAGAATGAGGGAAGTGAAATCTGTTCTCTTTGATCATAAAAGATATAACTAATCCAATTCCTCGATAGTATTGACAAAAACTAATGATAAATTGGGTACATTTCAATCTCTTCTCCTTATGATTGTATATTAGTCGCTGGGCTGGTAAATGCATTGCACTCGATTGTATTACTCGTAATTATATTACTTTCAAAGGCACAACACAGCGACTGTATTTGAAAAAGCAAAGTAATCAACACAAAAAACTTGTTAGGGAGCGCTTCTCCTTTAATCGGCCTTACACAAACAAATCCGAATTAATCGGAACCAATGCCGGTAATTAACACCGACGAGAAACCAAAAAACACGAAATGCTTACAATCAACATAGACAGCAGGTAAGTAACAGGGGGCTATACCTTTGCATGTTTGGCATTAAGTTCCTTGGAAACGGAAGCCTTGTCGTTCATGGCTGCTGTTCGTCTCCAAAAAGCCAAAACAGAACAACAAGGCCTAAGCTAAGAAGCGCAAAAGAGAGAGAGAAAACAATCTCCCTCTCTGGGATTGGGGGTGGGGGTAATGTGTATTCTCTTTTTTCTGAATGGTTTTCGATCGTGGAATGGGGAAAACCTATTCACACGTTCAAAGGAAAGCAGTTACATTACACTCCTTAAACCGCGGCTTCGTTCATAACGGCAACTCCAATTCCTAACCCATCAACACCACTCTTCTCCTCTCCCATAACCGCCCACCACATACACGCACCTCGTCGCATACACACATATACCTTTGTTTATGCCAAATCCTAAGGTGAAAATATACATTTATTAATTTATTAATTATATACTATTATTATTATATATTATATATTTAAATAATAACAGTGTTTGTCATAAAGATGTTGTGAGTTCTTCGAGGGAGGGGAGTAGGGTGGGGAGTCATCCAAAATGCAAGGTGGTGAGTTATTCGAGGGAGGGAGTCTAGGGTATGTCGGAAATAGCCTCTCTATCCCAGGTAGGGTAAGGTCTGCGTATACACTATCCTTCTCATATGCACTAGTGAGATTATACTGGGTTATTGTTGTTGTTATTGTTGTTGTTATAATAAATAACTTACTTTTTACNTTATTATTATATATTATATATTTAAATAATAACAGTGTTTGTCATAAAGATGTTGTGAGTTCTTGGAGGGAGGGAGTCTAGGGTGGGGAGTCATCCAAAATGCAAGGTGGTGAGTTATTCGAGGGAGGGAGTCTAGCGTCTATCGGAAATAGCCTCTCTATCCCAGGTAGGGTAAGGTCTGCGTATACACTATCCTCCTCATATGCACTAGTGAGATTATACTGGGTTATTGTTGTTGTTATTGTTGTTGTTATAATAAATAACTTACTTTTTATCGGAGTGTCAATGGTTCGGTTCAGCCGATTATTTTATAAAATTTATATCATACCAATTTTTCGGTTATTCTATTTTGTATAACCAAAATTAAACTTTTCAAAACCGTTCCAATCATGTCGGTTTCTCTTCGGTATCGGTACGGTTCGGTAATTTTTTTAAATGTCATGTAAAAGTCACTAGAAGTAGAATGCAATAACATACATACTTTTATAGAACTTAGCAAAACTTTCTCGACATTTTTACAGTTTAAAAGGTGATAGAATTAAGAAAACATGAGAGATGGCTATAGTGTAGATCCATAAACTATTCTACAACAACGTAAAAGAAATTAAGCAAATACAATGAAAATATAAATCACACGAGTGTAAAGATATTAACTAAGTTAGGACTCAAAAATAAAGTCTATAGAAGATTAAATATTCAAAAAGATAAATCTAAATCATGCGAAAGGAAACATATTCAATACATTATAATTTGTTACTCATAATCACTACAATACCTTGTGTCTTGTTAGTGAATATGCTGAAAATAATTTAATTTCAATAGGAGTAGCATAATAGGTTTGAGAATTAAGATTTTGAGTTTAATTACGTGTTGGCTTGTAACTGTTTCATAATTCCAAGGCCCAAGAAAGACTTAATGCTTTATTATTTGGATTTTTTACACACTTGATCCTTTTTTAACTATTATTTTTAAAAAAATAGCATCATTTATTGTTTATTCCATAAAGAGCAATTTTTTATTATTATTAGCATATTATAAAAATTAAGCTCAGCATTTAAAAAGTTAACTGACTCATTAATCACAAGAAGTACTTTTTTTGTCCATCTCTATTCTCCATTTCCAACATTCATCTTCTTCACTCCATTTTTGAAAATCTGATGCATATGTGAATGCCACCTAAATTCAAGATGTATTGATTTATACGTCTTTATATTTAGTATATCAAGTATCACTTTAATACAAAATATATTTTATAGTATATAATTGTTGTATATTTATTTGTGAAGTGCCGTTTTATTTTAAGATATATTTTTAATATATACTTCAAATATATTTTATATGTAAGTACCATTTTAATCCAGGATGTATTTTTTATGTATATTTTTTTGTATATTTATATGCCATCTTAATTAAATTTAAGATATATTTTTTATGTATATTTCACATGTCTAAGTGTCATCTTAATTGAAGATGTATTTTTTATGTATATTTTTTGTATATTTTATATGTTTTAATTCAATATATGTTTTTTATATACGCATTGTATATATTAACATATATTATTATCGAAGTAAGATTTAAGAAATGAAGAAAGAAGGAAGAGAAAAACTTAAGAAAGATAATTTAAAAAAAAGAATTGAATAAATTTAAAAAATATATTGGCTTCGGCAGAAAACAAAATTAAGAAGATGAAGAAAAAGAAGGAAAGCTAATAGATAAAGAGAAAAACAAAGGTATGATTTTTGTACAAAGAATTATTGATTTTCTATTCAAATTGCTTATGTTTAGGGATTAATACTTAATATTCCTATTTTAATGGAAATGTGTGCTACAAATATAAATATTTTCCTGGCACAACTATAATATTGGTTTGCTGCTAAGAATTTGTTATATTTCTTTTAAACTGTGACAGTTATGTAAAGTTCCCTTATTATTTTAAACTTAATATATAAATATATTTTTCGCATTGTAAATTTNTTATTATTAGCATATTATAAAAATTAAGCTCAGCATTTAAAAAGTTAACTGACTCATTAATCACAAGAAGTACTTTTTTTGTCCATCTCTATTCTCCATTTCCAACATTCATCTTCTTCACTCCATTTTTGAAAATCTGATGCATATGTGAATGCCACCTAAATTCAAGATGTATTGATTTATACGTCTTTATATTTAGTATATCAAGTATCACTTTAATACAAAATATATTTTATAGTATATAATTGTTGTATATTTATTTGTGAAGTGCCGTTTTATTTTAAGATATATTTTTAATATATATTTCAAATATATTTTATATGTAAGTACCATTTTAATCCAGGATGTATTTTTTATGTATATTTTTTTGTATATTTATATGCCATCTTAATTAAATTTAAGATATATTTTTTATGTATATTTCACATGTCTAAGTGTCATCTTAATTGAAGATGTATTTTTTATGTATATTTTTTGTATATTTTATATGTTTTAATTCAATATATGTTTTTTATATACGCATTGTATATATTAACATATATTATTATCGAAGTAAGATTTAAGAAATGAAGAAAGAAGGAAGAGAAAAACTTAAGAAAGATAATTAAAAAAAAAAGAATTGAATAAATTTAAAAAATATATTGGCTTCGGCAGAAAACAAAATTAAGAAGATGAAGAAAAAGAAGGAAAGCTAATAGATAAAGAGAAAAACAAAGGCATGATTTTTGTACAAAGAATTATTGATTTTCTATTCAAATTGCTTATGTTTAGGGATTAATAATTAATATTCCTATTTTAATGGAAATGTGTGCTACAAATATAAATATTTTCCTGGCACAACTGTAATATTGGTTTGCTGCTAAGAATTTGTTATATTTCTTTTAAACTGTGACAGTTATGTAAAGTTCCCTTATTATTTTAAACTTAATATATAAATATATTTTTCGCATTGTAAATTTATTCGGTACGGTTCGATATTTTTTCGGTTTACTTTCATAAAATAAAAAATTTACCCTAATTATTGATACAGTTATAGATTTATATAAAAACCTACGATTTTATTAAAAGAAATCTAAAAATTGGTTTGGTACGATACGATTCAAATAGTTTAATCGATTTTTAAATATCCATTGACACCCCTACTTTATACCATTGATTTAGCGCAAATTTCTAAGAGTAGAATTGAATAAACAAATTAAACACAGTAATGAAAGATCTAACTTCTAATAAGCCGAAAAACCCTCTTCTTTGTCTGGGCTTGGGACCGGTTGTGTCACAATATAATTTGAACACGGGCGGAGTTAAAAACGTGAATTTTTTCTTGAGATAAGGATCAACTAGGCTATCTTCATAGAGTTTAATAAAAATAGCAAAA